>OX578138.1:8503223-8690723 GCA_951213105.1 Amaurobius ferox | reverse complement strand
GAATCGTACTAAAATCTAAGCAGCACCAGAGTAACCCACAAGTGACTCATCTACCAAATTTTGTGAAATTCGGTCTATTAGTTTTTCAGATAGAGTGGATACAAGCTTTTACGGGCCATTTCGCAAAAAAAAGGAGGGTTCTTTTATCCCAAATCGTACCCAAAACTAATCAGCACCAGACTCGCTCACAAGTGACTAACCTACCAAATTTTGTGAAATTCGGTCCATTAGTTTTTTAGTTAGAGTGGATACAAAATCTGCACAGACAGACACACAGACGTCACGCTAAAAATGGTTTTTTCGTATTCTAGAGGTCTTGAAACGTGTAGATCCGTCGAAAACTCGAGTTGCGATTTTCGACATGATTCCAATACTTTCCCTATACATTACCATGTATTGCAGGGAAAGTAAAAAGGCGAGTTGAGTTACACTCCAGTCAATTTCATTTGTGTTTGTAACTAATTTGGCAATGGATAGCATTGATTCCACCAACAACACCCTCTTTACCGGCACGTGCTACCGAGTTACTCTATTAAGAAATTAAGACCACTGGGGACAAAACAGTTGCATTTTCAAATGTCAACTAACTCTGAATGATAGAAAAGAAAGTCATCAGGGACGCGTTATTTATACACTAACTCCAGCTTTCAAGAAGTGGGACGAACTTCAAATCTCTCGTCGCCCGCATCTGATCCAACAGCTGCGGTATGGTTATTTAGGAACGCGCAGAAATACTCCCTAAAGAGCACACCAATACAGAGAAAGTGAAAACATCATAAGTCTCTTACAGCATTCCACTATTTTCTATCGTTTCACGATATTCCTGTCGCAGGTGGTTATGACGGTACGAGACACATACAATCATACAATACTCCCTAAAGAGCACACCAACACTGAGAAAGTAGAAACATCATAAGCTTTACAGCATGGTACAATTTCACTATTTTTTACCCAATTTCACAGTATTTTTATCACAGGTGATTATAATGGTTCAAGACACGCTCAATACTCCCTAAAGAGCACACCAACACTGAGAAAGTAAAAATATCATAAGTTTGTTACAGCATGGAACAATTTTACTTTTTACCCAGTGTCACAATATTTCTGTCGCGGGTGGTTATGCTGATTCTAGCCATTTATAATGCTGCAAGATACGTGCAATACTCCCTAAAGAGCACAACACACCAAGAAAGGAAAAACATCATAAATTTCTTACAACATGGAATAATTCCACTATCTTTTACAAAGTTTCGTAATATTCCTGTCGCAGGTAGTTATGATGGTTCTAGTCATTTATGCTGGTACAAGATTTCGGTATTAGAACGTACCTCGGTTTCCATAGTGAACACAATTGAATCAAAAAGTAACTATAAATAAATTCACTGATAAAATATTAAAAAAAATTGTTTGCTTTACCTACAAATTAAAATGCCTCAAGCATGGTTAATTGTATAGCAATATGGTTAATCAAGAAATTTCAGAAAAATATTTTCTCCGCAGGATGGGATAGAATCAAATTTTGTCTGTCTAGCCGTTTGCGAGTTATAACTGAAATAATGTAGAACAAAAAAATTGCACGATTTATAAATTTTTAGAACAAAAATCCAAGATTTAACATTTTTCTCATTACTTATAAACGCACCTGTATCCAAAGTTTCAAGTTTCTACCTTTCACGATTTTGCTGTGTAGTTCATACCTCAGCCTTCAGTCTCACGCAGATGTTTTACATGGGGAAATTCTAATGTGGACAGCACATGATTTTTCCTGTGTAACGCAATGGATTTATTTCTATCACAGTGAAAATATGATGTATAAGATCTACATCACAATAGTTTTAATGTTGAATTGTACATTTAGCGCTTTTCAAATGACATTATTAACACTTTACAACATAGTTGAAAAGTGTTTATGACTTTGTTCATTCTGTCTGTCTGTCTATCCGTTAGCACGATAACTGCCGTAAAAATGACTTTATCAAAATGAAATTTTAGTATGTTATTCAGACGGTCTGTTGGACCTATGGGAATGTAAATGAATAATATCACCCAATTAGTTTTGGATTGAACCCGGCTTGAAAAACTGAAATACATTGAAACATTAGATCCCATAGGGTCCAAACATATTTTAAGCGGATTTAAAATTAACAAATTGCTTCGAAAGTTTTAGGAGATATTCAAATTATCCCATAAAATATATAAAAAAAAATCAGCAATATATATTCAGTAGTTTTATAAATAAAAATTAAAATAATAATTACATCATTTATATGGAGAGATCACGTGACCATTATATGAAGAGATCACGTAACCCACTTCAAAATAAAATATGGCATCCATCTTGTCTCAAAATCATGATTTTTAAAGTTCTTTTTAATTCATATTGAGTGCTGTATCTGTCCTAAAACCGCTTTATTCTTGCTTAAATTCTGTGCATCTACATATTGAAACAACAGAATTACAATATAGTTGAGTTTAAATGATCATCAAACTTTGATTATTTCTACAACGAAACCTACTTTTCACTTATGGAAAATGTAAATACCAAAAGATGTAGAATGAGTTGTATAAGAATTGCTGCATTTCTTTAACGCAAAATTATTTAACTCATGGTGTCTGCAATATAGCTGATATGAATGAAACATTCATTAATTTTACGCAGAGAAGCAAACTATTTTTTGGATTAAGTTTTAAGCATAGAGTTAAATTACTTGTACCTCCATGGTTTTAAGTTTTTAAATAAAATAAATTATTATAGTATTGTGATGAATAAAATGAATGGAAAAAGTTTATGAATGAAATGCTGCTTTTATAGAGAGCGTGTTATATTTCGATGACGCCATTTGAATAAATTTCATTTGTTTTCGATTAAGTTTTCAAATATAATAAATTATTGTAGTATTATGATTATTTTAAAAATATTAAAGAGGAATGTATCGCATTTTAGAGATGTTTAAGTAAAATTGCATTGAAGTTGGAATGTGTTTCATAATCAATTCTTTATGCATGATTGATCTTTCTTCTTATATATATATATATATATATATATATATATATATATATATATATATATATATATATGACTGTTAGCGTATTGTTAGACGTCAAGAAACAAAACTATTACTTAAAGTATCTTCTCTCGTGAATGGAACGAACTAGATCCACGGGAATGAAGTCAACAAATTTACCACATAATATTGCATATACTGCATAATAGTTAATATTTTTTTATACGTGATTTTTTTTTATAAATTTATAATATTTATGTTAAATTTATTTATTTTTTATTAATGAATAACTGCAATATATCGATAACGGCTCATGCTAGAGTTTTAACATTTATCTCAATCGTTTTCTAACAAAACATTGCATCGGAAACGATATTTTACGTAACAGTATAGAAGTTTCTGATTTTACGATAATTTTTCAAAATTTCGTTTGGAAATTTGGGGGGGGGGGGGGGGGGGTCTTCCAAGCGTTTAAAATCAATAGACTTCCAGTATTCACAGATTGTAATTTTTGTATCAAATTTTGTTTGAAACGTTTCATTCTTTTGTGAGATATCGTCTGCACAGACTCACGGAAACACACATATACATACCCATATACACGGGCATTACCTCAAAAACGATCGATTCAAGTTCAGGAATTCTTGAAATGTGCTCTTCCGTCGAAATAGAGAATAATGAACCCGGATGATGAAGTTTTAAAAAGCTCCAAATTTCAATTTTCTTGGTGTTAATTGAATGACAATGGATTTTTACACATATTCTTCTGTGAAGGAAGGAAGTCACTGCATTAAGTATAGAAAATAACGCACTTCCCACTTTAAATTTTCTTTTTTTAATTTATAGTCCGAACGCATGCATAGAAAATTTTAAAATCTATTCAGTTTCATCGTTCCAATAAATTTAAATAGAAATGTAAAGTTTAAAGGCAATGCATATGTCTCTTTATCATGCCTACACACAAACCCCATATGCAAACATATTTAACCAAACACACTTATAATATCGAAAGCAACAAAACGTGTTCAGAATGCTTTTGCATCGAAGTATCCTGTTTTGAATTTTTAGTGCAACCTAAAAACGCGATCACAAAAACTTTGCGTAACATATTTCTTCTTATTGCATTCATTTGTTCCAGCAGAATGTAAAATAAACTTCGAACGTTTTTTCTAAACATTCCTTGTCGCACCCAAAGTGTGAAATTTCGCTCGAGATCAGATTTCCAAGAGGAGTTAGGAAGAGAAAGGGAAAAAAAACAAAAACTGCCGAAGTTAATAGAAGTAGTAAAAAAAATCTGGTCTCGTTTTCACTCGCAAATGTTTCGGAATGAATTTTTCTTTTATTATCGTCTGCTTTTGAATGTTCATCCGAAGCAGACGAGTTCGGGCTTTGCGGAGAAAAATGGTATAAATACATTTTCCTGAGGTTTTCGAGCGCATCATTTTGCACCCTACTGTCATTGCCCGTATATATAGTCCCATAAAAAAAATATTTTTAATTCTAAATTCTATTTCTTTGAAATCAAATAGGAAGTAAACGCATATTCAAAACCAAATTTATGTTTCTTATAATATTATAGTATAATATAATACATCTGATATCTAAAAATATGGACTACGCTATAACTATGACGCGGGTTTTCACCAACACACAAACCACCCTCTTTATCAAGGTTTGCTGTATCAATAAATATTTCCGCTTTATAAGGACAACCGCGTTAAACAGGCTTACCATACGTCTCGTTTTGACCGGGATTGTCCCGGTTTAAAGGTAAGTCCCGAAGTCTATCTGTCATTTTGTCCCGGTTTAAACTTTATCTTTTGAAATAAAGTTTTGGTGGGAAAGAATTACTCTTGCAGCTAAGAGATCGTGATATTACGTTGATTGCAATTAAAACAGCTGCAGAAAAAAATAATGAAGCACTTGAAAATGCTGTTATAAGTGTAAATGAGTTATTTGATGAAGCGGCGATTGCTAAGAAATTTCAGTCTTCGAACAGTTTTTTTTTTCTGCAGTTTTTCTCCACTGTGGGAGAAAACACGTGGAGAAATAATAAAAATGAAAAGTGAAGAGAAGAAACTGTAAAGATTCAAATGTTAAAGAATGTCATGGATCAAAAAATGCCAATACCGAATTTCGGATGAGCTTTGGAGTATATTTATTTTGCCTGCCAGATACTTCCTCCACACTATAGAAAGAGCGTTGTTCTCCATCATGATCAATGTTCGGTGTCTGAAGAATGAAGTATAATTGTTGAATTAACTATGTCTAATGCAGGTGTCATATTAAATATAATGCTATTTGAAATAAACATGGATATGGAAGGTTCAAACTTTTATTTTAAAAAATCCAAAATCACAAACATTCCTTTCAAAAGTTCACACTAGCAACACGTATGTCGCATACAAATGGTCGAAATCAAAAGATTAATGTCTTATGTATCAAGCTTCAATTTTGTTTTCCTGTATTCAATCCTAAATATATATTTTTTATTTAATTATTTTATTTTACCTCAGTTTGGAAAATCATTTATATGGCATGCCTTGTTATAAACGAGGAGTGCTATACTCATACTATATTAATACTCAATATGTTAATACTTAAATTTCAGTGTTAAATTATAATTTTACGTTTTATTATGATCTTAATTAATTCTTTAGTAGAAATACTGCAACCACATAACACGTGCATCACTATGCGTACAAACAAGAGTGTACTTACATGCGTTTTAGTCATTACAATTGTGCGGATGCCATAAAGTCGGTCATTCTAAGTTGTTTATATGAAAGTTTTGTTCATAATTTCCCTCTTCATGGAGGTTAATTGAGTTAATGTTAATGACGAAGTTGTGATTTTCTTTTTTTGTCCTTCAAACCACCGTGCGACAGTATCAATACTCTTAAGGGTGTTGTAAGAATATCATTAGGTTCTACCTCTAAATCACTTCCACATTACACGTGAAAAACGGAACGAGAGAACAAAAGAAATCTGAAAGCAGAAAACAGCAAAGGACAGAAAGAAGAAAACAAAGACAAAGTAGAAAATAAAGACAGAAAGTAGAAAATAAAAGCAGAAAGTAGTAAACAAAGACAGAAAGTAGTAAACAAAGACAGAAAGTAGTAAACAAAGACAGAAAGTAGTAAACAGAGACAGAAAGTAGTAAACAGAGACAGAAAGTAGTAAACAAAGACAGAAAGTAGTAAACAAAGACAGAAAGTAGTAAACAGAGACAGAAAGTAGTAAACAAAGACAGAAAGTAGTAAACAAAGACAGAAAGTAGTAAACAGAGACAGAAAGTAGTAAACAAAGACGGAAAGTAGTAAACAAAGACTGAAAGTAGTAAACAAAGACGGAAAGTAGTAAACAAAGACCGAAAGTAGTAAACAAAGACAGAAAGTAGTAAACAAAGACGGAAAGTAGTAAACAAAGACGGAAAGTAGTAAACAAAGACGGAAAGTAGTAAACAAAGTAGAAAACAAAGATATAAAGTGGGAAACAAAAACAAAGTAGGAAACAAAAACAAAGTAGAAAACAAAGACAGAAAGTAGAAAACAGATACTAGGAGGTGTGACGCCAAAAAGAAAGGAAGACATGCTTACATTCACGTTATATCCAAATCCACGATATAACCGAGGACGTTATAGCCGGGGTCCACTGCATTACTTTAATATGTTTTTTTTCCTTAACAATACAAAGTTTAATTTATAAAAAAAAAGTTCATTATTTTCACATTATTTATTCCGTCAAAATCTTAAATTCTTAAAATCAATGCTCTCTCTCTCTATATATACGTACAATAAATAGTATGAGAAAGTAAAAATCAATCGCATAAACAGTAAAAGAGAATGAAATTCCGCTTGTAACGTCATAAATCGGTAAATCATTCTTAACACGAATGCAAATATGTTCAAAGAAAAATTTGACACTTGGGTGAGCAAGGCCACCCATACTTTCTTCCATCCTGAAAGAAAAATCAAATCCCTCCTCTTCGATAGAAATCAACAACATTCAATAATCCCGCGGTGAGCTTAATACATCTCATCTCACAATTCACATAATCAAAGCGCCATCTGCCGGCCAGTGAATCTATTCTACAGATGCTATCAATGTCAGGAAAATAATAGGGGAAAGAATGATACAGGAGTCGTTCACGCTCTCAACAATTCCCAGCAGCCTCCATAAAGAAGCTCCTCTCGAGACAACAAAAGATAAGCGATTTGTGCCCCCACCATGACAAAGAATAACTTTTACCGGCACTAGAGCACTACAAGAGGGCCTCTGTAGCTGCTGTTTAGAGAAGTGCCAAAATTCGGCACAAATTTGGGGGCGCATCGGGAGCCGAGCAGGATTTTTCAATAGTGACAAGGGATGAAAAGGGAAGACAGGTCGGATTTTTCGCAATGGCAGTCTGAAGTTCGTCAAAGAGGCTTTTGTTTTTGACAAAAATAGAAGAGGCGCCCTATTGCCGACTTGCGAACACGCACTTTGTGGTTCGAATGTGCGATAGATGAGAAAAAGGGTACGGCGAACAGCAATTGTTGAGAGATTCATTGGCTTACGATGGAGACAAACTTGGCAGTTACCACCCAATCAGAGCTTTCGGCCTAATTTTTGTATTTAAAATAAATAACATCTATGGTTGGTGTGTCTTAGGCTGAAATCGAATTGTTAAGAAAAATGTAAACATATATCTCCGAACCCACAAGATAAAACATTTAAAGAATTTTTACTTGTTTTATTGGAAATAAAGTATAATTTATAAAAAATGTCAATATTTTAATATTTTGAACTTTCTTTTTCAATATAACTGCAATTTCTTCTGTCAGGACGAGTTGAAGTTCCATTTTGAGCAAATGGAGCAAAGACGAAAACCTTTCAATGCCACACCTTTTCCCACTGAGCGATAATAAATCGACAAATATACCTGGGAATGGGGTTTTGCTATTACGCTAATGAGAGAGGGCATCATCTTTTGCTACTCTAGCAAAAGGCACACCCAAAATGAGGGCCAATACAAGTAATAAAACATAAATTATCATCCTTGCAAATAAATCTGCGTGCACAGAGAAATAAAATCCAGAGAAGACAGTTCTAAATCCACCCGTTAATTAGGTGTATGGAGCAAATCTGCCTAATATTCCCCCCAAAAAAGACAGAATGTTTTAATGATCACTAGTAAAAAAATCTAATTCAACACGCATTGCACATATACGAGTACTATGCAAAATAAAATTCTGTATCGACCTATTTTTCCAGAAGTTAGTCGTAGCTATATATTTCCAATTCTTCAAGGATTTATCAGGGTGTCCCAAAAATTAGTTTAACACCAAATAATTTATTTAGAAAGGGTCTATAGGTATGCATAACGTGGAGCATTTAGTGACAAGTTGGCACAACTCGCAATTCAATTTGTGTATAACCCCTATATTTTCTATGCGAAAAAACTGCTTCAGATTTAAGATACAATATACCTAAATTCTGCCAGTAAAAGAATCAAACTTTTTTTTTTATTTTTACATGTTGATGTATGAGAAAATTTTTAGCAATTGGAAAATTTTTTAGTTTGGACAGTATAAAAAGTTAAATTTTACATTTTTCGGACAAATAAGTTTCTCCATTTTTACTTTCCTTACAATGCATGATAATGTATAGGGAAAGTATTGGAATCAGGCCGAAAATCACAACTCGAAGTTTCGAAGGATCTACACGTTTTGAAACCACTTGAATACGAAAAAAACTATTTTTAGCGTGACGTCTCTGTGTGATGTATCTGGGTGTCTGTCTGTTTAATGTATGTATCCCCTCTAATGCAAAAACTAAAGGATCAAATTTCATAAAATTTGGTAGGTAAGTCACTTGGGTATAACCCTGGTGCTGATTAGTTTTTGGTACGATTCGGAAAAAAAGAATCCGCCTTTTATTGGAAAATGGTCCACAAAAACCTCATGTATCCACTCCAGCTCAAATACTAATTGACCAAATTTCACAAAATTTGGTAGATAAGTTACTTGTAGGATAGATACTCTGGTACTGATTAGATTTTGGTACGATTTGGTTTTTGGTTCGGAAAAGAACAACCTGCATTTTTTTTAAAAATGACCCGTAAAAATCTCCAAAATATAAAAAAAAGACTACGTATGTTCAAATGTATCCATTAAATGATTGCTATATACGTCATTTTTAACAAGGAAAAGAATAAGAACAACTCTATTACTAACAGTTATCTAGGACTAACAGTTCTCGAGATATTTGAGATTTTTCGCATTTTTTGTTATGCCGTCTTTGGAAAAATGTCCAATTACCAAATAAAAACAGAAATTGAATTAAAAATGCAAATTTAGTGCCAAATTAGTTACAAAAACAAATGAAATTTACTGGAGTGTAACTCAACTCGCCTTTTTACTTTCCCTGCAATACATGGTAATGTATAGGGAAAGTATTGGAATCATGCCGAAAATCACAACTCGAGTTTTCGACGGATCTACACGTTTCAAGACCTCTAGAATACGAAAAAACTATTTTTAGCGTGACGTCTGTGTGTGTGTGTGTGTGTCTGTGTGTGTGTCTGTCTGTGCAGATTTTGTATCCACTCTAACTAAAAACCTAATACACCGAATTTCACAAAATTTTGTAGGTCAGTCACTTGTGGGCGGGTCTGGTGCTGATTAGTTGTGGGTACGATTCGGGATGAAAGAACCAGTCTTTTTTTGCAAAATGGCCCGCAAAAGCTTGTATCCACTCTAGCGCAAAAACTAATGGACCGAATTTCACAAAATTCGGTAGATAAGTTACCTGTGGGACAATCTGGTGCTGATTAGATTTTGGTATGATTCGAAAAAAAATAACCTGCCTTTTTTGAAAAATGGCCCGCAAAAATCGCCAAAATCTAAAATAAAACACTACGTATGCTCAGATATATCCATTAAACAATTTTATATCCATTAGACAATTTTACTTTCTTTACACTACATAGTAATGTAAAGGGTACATAGTATAGGGAAAGTGCTGAATTTTCGGCAAATCTACACGCTTTAGGCACTCTAGAACATGAATCAACCATTTTTAGCGAAGCGGCCGTGTGTGTCAATGAATGTAAGCACTCTACCTCAGAAACTAATCGACGAAATTTCACAAAAATTTAGTAAGTTACTTGGGAGTTTCCCTGGTGATGATTGGATTTTTGTACTATTGAAAAAACAGGGATTGCTTTCTATTACAAAGTGGCCCCCAAAAATCGGGAAAATGTAAAGACTACATATGATTAAGTCTTTTAATTAAATGACTGTTTTATACGAAAATTTGGACGACAAATTAAATAAGTTCATTACATTTAAATGATTTAGATGAACCATGTCTTCAGATACTTCAGTTCTTTGGAATTATGAGGAACTGGCAACATTTGATGATGCGAAAAATTGCCAAATGAAAAAGAAGATATATTAAAAACTGTAAAATAAATATAATTACAAATAAGTATCCAATCAGTTTGGACAATTAAACTCAATTTAATGGATTATGAAAAGGAAGATCGATTTAAGCCATGTGCTGCCCACATCAGATTTGTTAAAATCTAAATATTAATGTATTCTGTAAAAATTATTGGTACACGAGTTTTCACAAATCGTTCTTTAATTAATTTTATGTAAAATACAGAGTTCAAAATATTTTTAATGCACTCATTTAAAATAAACATTTTCAATAGATAAAATAATAAAAATCTAATGCGAACAGCACGTGACTTTCCCTACAAACTTATTCATTTTCTATTTCTTTAACATTTTGCTTACGGGTGGGACAGCGTCCATCCCAAACGAAGAACCTCGTTTGGGATGGACGCTGTCCCCACCCGTAAGCAAAATGTTAATAATTCATTAAATTGAGTTCAATTGCCTGAAATAACAGGCAGAATTACTTAAAATGACAACAATATGGCACTTTTAATTCAATTTTTATTTGGTAATGAACGCGTTTTCAAATCCGGCGTAGCAAAAAAAGGATAAATTGATATACCTCGAGAACGGCTAATCCTGGAGTAACGGGGTTGTTCTTTCCATTGTCAAAAATTACATATAAAACAAACATTTAATGAATACATTTAAGCATACGTAGTCTTAATTTATTTTTGCGGGTCATATCGCTAAAAAGGTATGTTCTTTTTTTCCGAATTGCATCATACTCTACTTAGCCCCAGGGTGTCGCAAAAGTGATTTATCTACTAAATTTTGGGAAATTTGGTCTATTAGTTTTTGAGTTAGATTGGATGCAATCATTACATGAACACACATTCGCGTTCTGAAGGTTCCAAAACGTGTAGACCCATCGAAAATTCGAGTTGCGTTTTCTGACACGATTCCAATACTTTCCCTATACATAACCATATATTTAAGAGAAAATAATAAAAAGAGATATAGCCAAAAATTACTGTTTTAATGCGTAAAATTAGTGTTTCGTTTTATACAAAATCAAAAATTACCCCCAAAATTACACGAAAACGGGATACTTCGTTTTATACATTGATGATTAAAAGATCCGAGTGCAAACGAATTATATCCAGTTAAACAGATTGTTTAATGCAACAACAATGGAAGTAAATTGATTTTGATAGGATTATTAATACGCTAATTGAGGATGGCGGTAATCCTTTATGTTTTGAATGCTATATAAAGCCATATCTATATAATAAAAGGCAATGTCTGTGTGTGTGTGTGTGTGTCTGTCTTATACACTATACGTTTCGCGACCGCGCGTCGGAGAGCTACGAAATTTGGCAATCGGAGACCTGGGGGGGAGGGAAGGGGACACGCGAAAACCGATTTTCAAAATTCTAATTATTTTTTTATTTATTTAATGTTTTATGCGATTTCGACCTTTTTTTGCCCTTTTTGCCCTTTTTTCTCCACGATCCAGACGTCGTAGAAAAAAACAACTCACACCATCGGAAAGAGCAGACAATTGCGAGTAAAAATATATCAATTTCAAATCTCCATTTCGATTTCTAATATTTTTTAAAGATTTTAAAACAAAAGTCACTTTTGGCTCAAAAAAACGATTTTTGGTTTTTAAATTCTCGCATAGTAAAAAGTACTCATAATTTCGACTAATAATTTACATTTTTAGAAAGCTGAAATATCTGGCATTCTTACAAGTCTAATCTGGTCCAGAAATAATGAAAATTGCCTTCAGGATCGCAATTTTAAAGACGTCATGATTTTAAATTTCTCGGCGTTCCGTTCGTTTCTCCCCCGCTGAAGCAGGGAAGGTGGTGGGTGGGGACGTCAAGGTGGAGGTGACGTCACGGTTCTGAATAGAGCTCCTTTGCTCTATATAAATTATTATATTTATATTTTAAATGATGGGACGATCTGGATTTTTTAAATGTATATTTTAACTTTTGGATATTTTAAATGGATATTTTAATTTTATGGATATTTTAAATGATGGAACAATGAAACAATGGAATGAGGATGATGGAATTAAGCATATGGTCATTTTAAATTGCAAATTAGCGCGCGGGAAGTTAGCGGTAGGCCCGGGTTCGATTCCCGCCACTGCCAAAACTGCCGCCGTGTTTACGTGGAATACGATCACGTTAAATATGTGGGTCCGTAAGTCCTTCCGAGAGGTTGGTGGTAGGGGAAGGAGGGTAAATGCCCCAAGGCGAGGCGACCGTAGGGTTTACGCCTATTAACCGCCAGAGAGCGACTAACCACTATCTACACCAAGCCTCCTCCGAGGGACAGGGCGGGCGGGACCAGCAGAGAGGTCGACCCTAAATTTAATATAGAACAGTATTAGAATGGGGGTATATTACACTGGTATTACAATGGCCACACTAGCCAGCAGTCCACACAGGGATTAAGATCAATGGTATATAATATAACGAGTGATAACTTGATATGATTACATTAAGATCAATGGTATATAACATAATAAGTGATAACATGATATGATTACATTAAATGTGATAACATAATATGATAACATATGAGAGATAACATGGTATGGGGACATTACAATGGGGCTACAGGACCAGAAACGGTCATCCACTACATGGTGGTAGTATACTCTTGCAAGAGCTTTCGTGAAACGAGTAGATAAGTATTTACACCATTTTGATTACAATAATATGGCTGTTTAAATTGTTCAATCATCACGAAGAACTGCCCTAAACACTGTCTCTCCTCTCTCCTTCACTAAACTTTTCTAACGTAGACACTTGTATACCATTATTCTGGCATTTCAGTTGCTCTTAATTGGGCGGGGGGAGTGAAAACAGTTGGAGCCATGTGGCTTTGCAGGTATCACAGTTTGTTACTGAAAAACCTTATAAATTCTGTTTTGTGGTCACTGCAGTTGTGTGTTAGGAACTTAAATGGAAACACTGCGAGGGCTCTGTACGAAAGAGGCATATCAGGTAGATACTCTATGTGAGCACCAAATTGGAGTACGAGAGAGGCAAATCAGGAAGATGAGCACCAAATTGGAGTATGAGAGAAACATATCAGGTAGCTGGAGTATGTTATTGGTAACATCACTCATTTTACGAGCTCCAAACTGCGAGCACCAAACTTTACGAGCACCAATTTACGTGCACCAGATATGAGCTCCAGGCTTTTTGTTGTTACACTTGCTACCACTTAACTGGATAGTGGTCACCTTTCTGAAGTAGCATTATAGTTACACTTTGCTTATTATAGTTACACTTTGCGAGCACCAAACTTTGTGAGTACCCAATTGCGTGCACCAGATTATGAGCACCAGGCTTATTGTTGTTTGGAGAGCGACCAATTGAGGTAGCAGAATCTATAATTGTTTTCTTATGTGCACGTCACAACAAAAGTCTTCTTATGTACGCGACAGGTGCAATATCCCTACAAGAGGGCACTCAAGACTTATGGTCGACACATGCTATGATTTATTTGCGGGCTGCTTCACTCCCCCTACTCCCAATTCTCATGATTAGTGGGGTTATGTAGGAGAGAGAGGCAGGAAGAAATTACATAACTTCGATGGCACCTTTACCTATTTACAATTTTACAATATTGAATACAAGATAAACTGATTATTATTGCTTACGATATATACATGAGTTCCGTTGGTAATGCGCTTTCCCAAGAAGAGCGAACTGTCATTCACCAAGATGATACAATTTAATACATTAGAACCTTTACAATAGTTATTTATGGCTACTAAAGAGTTAAAGGAAAATTTATGGTTAACTCTTAATTAATTTATTATTAACTCAGAGTTTTGGTATAGGAAAATAATGAGATTTTTAATCTTTCCCTGTACAACTTCGTTCTTTAATACATTATTACTCCAGGCCTCTAAATTGTCGTGAGAGGGTCTTTTAACATGGAAAGAAGAGGTAATTGGGCATTCAAAGAGGTAATGTTCAGGAGTGCCTGTTACCCCACAGGCACAAAGGTCCGAGTTTACAACATTAATATTATGCCAAAAAACTGGAAAAGGACCCTTTCCAGAGAAGAAATAAATTAAACTTTTTGACATAGGATGTTCTATTTTGTTAACTTTTGGAAAAAACTGCTTGGTGAAAATACCCGTCTCTGATCCTTCCCAGTACTCCTGCCAAGAGTCCATAACAGTCTGCCTTAATATCTTTTTTAAGAAGGAGGGGGGAAGAAGAATGTCTTCATTTACCAAATCAAACTTAGTTGCAGATTTTGCAAGCAAGTCAGCAATTTCATTGCCTAATACACCTATATGGCCTCTGACCCAACCTATTCTGACTGATTTGTTAGAAATAATTAAATTTGTGTGTATGTGTTGTGCCATTGCATTTTTTGTAAAAGGTTGCAAGAGAAGTTTCATTGCGGATTGGCTGTCAGTCAGAATTTCCATTTGTTCATGATCAGAGGCCACCAGCCAATCCACGGCCGCGGAGATGGCAACGAGCTCTGCCTGAAATACTGTGTTTTCAGGTTTAATTTTCTTCTGATATTCAAGAATCAATTCATTTCTGAGGAAAACACAGTAGGCAAAAGCCGTTCCATTCTCCGTTTTAGAGCCATCAGTGTACGTAGTAACTTCCAATGGGTGACAATGATTTTTCACAGGGTCAAACCAACTGATGGGGACTTCCCGTGAAGGGTGTCTATAAAGAATGGAGCATTTTGAATCAAAATTATCGGCGATCAGAAGCTGTTTTTTAGTGTAGGTGTTTAAGTGGTGATGTAGTACAGCTGATCTGCTTGATTCATACTGCAGTTTTAGTGTAATTGGTGGAATATTTGTTAGAATTTGGAGGGCTGCCACAGATGTTTTGACGTTTGCTCTTGAAATCCACAACAAACAAATTTTTTGCGCTGATAATAACCTTTTTTCTGCTTCCTTTGTCAGGTTGTTTCCCCAAACAAAAGCAGCATAGGTGAGGATTTTTTCAGAGACAGCTTCATACCATATTTTCAGGAGTCCTGAGCGAATGCCCCAGGATTTTTTAGACATTGTACTTATTGCTTTATTTTGGGAGAACATTTTTTCTTTTAGGTGGGCAATATGAGAGATCCAGTTAAGTTTAGTGTCCAGTATTAGGCCTAGGTACTTTATAGTTTTTGATATTGGAATGTTAATGAGATTAGTACCGTTTATTGAGTTGCTAATTTTGAATATGGGGTTTCTTTTTAGATTTTTGTTTCTTAGTTTTTTGAACGGCCGGCCAAAAACCATAGCCTTTGTTTTTTCTGTTGCTATGCGTAAGTTAAGATTATTTACATTTCTAGAAAATTTAGAGATTGCGTCATTGGTAGTCCCTTCCAATGTCTCTCTGGTCTTTGCTCTAGTGAGTAAAATAAAGTCATCAGCATATGCGATAAGATGAACTGAGTCGTCTCCATCAAAATCCTTAAGAATGCTGTTAGCAGTTATGTTCCAGAATAAGGGACCCAGGCAAGAGCCCTGGGGGCAGCCTTTGAAAGACGAGAGAGAGGAAACCCCCTCCGTTGTCAAGTAAGAGACTCTCCTATTATCTAAATAATTATTAATTAGGTTTACAATATTCAATGGACAGTTCGTTCTTCTTATAGATGACAGAAGGATGTCCCAACTTATGTTGTCAAAAGCGCCTTTGATGTCAAAAGACACCAAGGCGCTATACATGTGTAACGCTTTACTCTCTTTGATAAAGTTTACTACTTTATAGACTGCCCCTTCAGTAGACCTTCCCTCTCTAAATCCGAATTGATTTTGATGGAAAAAATTTAATTTTTCTAAGTGAAATGATATTCTAAGTTTTATTAATTTTTCTAATACTTTTCCTAATGTAGGGAGAAGACAGATAGGTCTATAGGAAGTGACATCCTTAGCATCTTTCTCAGATTTTACAAAGAAGACAATCTCAGCTTCTTTCCAGGGAGTGGGAAAGCAAGAGTATTTTAGACAGGTGTTATAAATTTCTAAAAGGAAATTAGGTCTAATTTGGTATATATCATTTAATATCCTGAAGTCTATGTTGTCGACTCCAGGTGCTTTATTAAAGTTACAGCTGGAAATCGCAAAGTCCAATTCTTGCTTTGAGAAAGGAGGGTCATTAGTGATTTCCCTAGGGCAAGGCTGAGAAACTGGAAGCGCATTAGCAACAGGAACTTGGACCGTTTGAAAAAAATGTTTAAGAAGATCTTCCAATACCGATTCTCTACTCGGTATAACAGATGATGAGGTGTTGAGGGCCGTATGGACAAGGTCCCTAGGCAGTAATATTTTTGAGAAAGCCAATTTAAAGGCAGCTCCAAAACGAGCATTGGAAGAGGAAGCAAAAGTAATCCATGCGTTCCTCTTTGCTAAGAGGATTTCCTTTTTGTAGGTAGCTCTTGCCTTGGAAAAAATTGATTTTGCGCTTAAAGAGGGGTTCGATTTAAACCTTCTCCAGAGGGCCCTCACGTGAGACCTGGACGCCCTCAACTTCTCTGACCACCAAGTAAGTTTGGGTTCGTGTGTCAACTTTCTTTTTTTGAAGCTATTATCTGCTACTTCAGTGATGGTTTTCATCAAGATTTTTATGAACTCCTCTACATCATTTCTGTTGCTGCAGAGTCTAAGTGGTTCGTGAAGGTTAAATATGTTGTCATTGAGTTTTTCCCTGAATTTAACATGTGATACATTCCTAGTTTGGTATCTTCTTTTTCCGTATATTTTTAAATTTGCTTTCAGTTCAAATATTATATAGTTATGGTCAGAGGTTGCCGGAGCGTCCAGAACGGTCCAGTCCCTTATCAGGGAAATAATATTCGGAGAACCTGCGGTGAGATCCGGCCAGCCTTGATGACTTGAAGTTTCAAAGGTAGGCGGGGCATCCGGGGGGTTGAATATTATTAAACCTTTTGTGGAAAAGACTTCCAACAGATGGTCACCTCTTCTGTCACTTGTTCCATACCCCCATATTGGGGAATGAGCATTAAAATCCCCCCCGATTAAAAAATTATTTATATTTAGTTTTGGATGGTCGGACCATTCACTAAGATCTCTCTCTAATGATCCAGACGGGGGAGAGTACTGTGAACCTACTGTCAAAATATTACCTGTATTGTCTAAAGAAATATTAATAAAAACAGAGTTATTCATGCTTGCAGAATTTATGTAAGAGATATCCCTCCTAGTAATGACTAGAGCGCAGAAATTACTTTTGGAAAAGAATACTGTCCAGGAGACAGGAAAGCCATATAGACGGCTGCCATGTCTATATGGATCCTGTAGCATCATGATGTCTATTTTATTCTGAATTGCGAATGCCACTGCCTCAGAGTTTGCTGCTCTGGAGGAATTTAGGTTTATTTGAACAAATTTTAAGCTGATTGGGTCTCCTTGACAGGGTCTGGATTTGGAAGGATGAGAGATCCCTGTTGAAGATTCCATTTAATTATATTGGTGTCTTAAGGGCTAGGTTATAGTGATGCTTATATCTTGGGCAGTTTTTAGAATATGCTGGATGCCTACTATCATAGCCGGTTCCCTCTTCACAGTTTGCTTCGTGGCAGTTGATACATTTAAACTCTTTCCTGTTACAGTTCTGTGAGGAGTGGTTAGTGGAGGAACATTTGGCACAGTAGTCTGGATTATCACATGTTCTACTCATGTGACCAAATGCTTGACATTTGAAACAACGTGGGACTATGATGTGTCTCTTAATGAAGCAAGATGCGAAATCTATGAAAATTTTCTTTTCCTTCAAAAGGGCTATTGCATCCTCTCTTCCAACCTGCATTATCCAGTGCCACCCTCCGTTTCTTCCCTCAAATTTTTTGATAAATTCTATTTCTTCCTTTTTAATATCTGGTACTCTCTTAATTATTGCTTCTTTAATATTTTCTTCTCCACTCTGTGGAGGAACAGAGAAAATGATAACTTTTTGCTTTTTCTTTCCCAAGCTTTTAATATCAAAATGCTCTTGGATGTCACTGTTTTCAAAGATATTGACACTTTCTGCCTCTCTTTCAAGGTGGCCAATAACTTTCAGGTCCCCATTGAAGGTTGGTCTGACCGATTGTATTTTTAGGTCTTTCGGACATCTTGAGTTCCTCAGAATAGACCTGGGGTCTTTCTGGTCTTCTTTATTTTTTCTTATTAGAATGAACATTGACGGATCTGGTTTTTTCTTTTTTACCATACTGGAATATGTCATGGGTTCCTGGTATGCTTGATTTAATTTATTAATTGTATCTGGGATCTCACTCCTGATGGTCTCTGGTAAGTCCCTAGTTACAAGTTTCTCCACTGTTTTTGAAGCGTGTGCGTCCAATTCCCTTTCAATTAATGTGTATCTCAATTCATCTGCTAAAACTTTATATTTTCTCATTTTATCTGCGTCTAACAGCTTTGTATTTTTCAAATAATTCTCCATTTTATCCATAATTGCATTACATCTTTTCAGGAAAGAGATAGGGGAGATGACAGCGATGTTATCTTCTCCGTCCTGTGGCTTACCGTCATCCAATGCTGCTTCAGTCTGTACTGAAGCTAATGATTCATTAGAGGGCCTTCTTACTCGTACTTTGGGTATGGTTCCCAAATTCTTCATTTTGGCCGATTTGTTAGGGGGGCCGATCTGTCATTTAATTTTCTCCATGGACTTGATAATTTGAAAATTGGCTAAAAAGGTTCAGGATGGAGAAATCTTGGGACGGAGTTGATTGTATTTGATTTGACTAGACTGATTAGAAAAATTATTATTAATTAAACCTTGATATTCACCTCCAGTCGTTTCCAGGTGGACGGCTACTTGTGGTTTCAAAAATTGGCTGCTTGGAGTCAATATAGGGATGGAGGGATTGTAAGCATTAGCGAGCTGTTGACCAGGCTGTTCGAACAGGTTAAGGTCTTGATTAGTTTCTTAATTAGCTATTACCTGGTTCCTGGGTCTCTTTAATTGAACTTGTAGCCCGTACTCCTCATGTTATTTCTGCTGTCTGAAATAGGGTAAGTATTGGCTATGGATGTTAATATGGGTGCCATTATAATTGCTCCATGGTTTTCAAAATTTTAAATTGGGCTAATTAGGGTTCTGGGTGGAGGAATCTTGGGACGGAGTTGATTTGACTAATTAGAAAATTAATTATTAATTGAACCAGCAAATTCAGCTTTAGTCGCTTCCAGGTGGACGGCTACTTGTGGCTTCAGTAGTTGGCTGGACGAAAGGGACTCGGCCTCAATGGACACTTGCTGTGGAGGTTTGTTCTTGTCCAGTGGCAGCAGGCTGGTGTTGTTTTTGAATTGGAAGGATTCAGAACCAGTATAACTGGATCCGGGCCGAATTCGAGGGATAGTGGTGTAAGTAAGGAGAAATTTGATGGTGGGTTCGTTATGATGGCGGCCAGAGACACTTATATAATAAATGCACTGAAAGTAACAGGATGCTCGAGGGGATGCAAATAATACTTCTAACTGAGTTACAGACACATGAAATACAGTTTTGGAAAGGTCTTGACTTCCGATTGAAGATTGCTAATGAATCACAGTGTTATCTTTAAAAATTTTAGATATATACTGGTTTAAAAAAAAATGTCTTCTTTAGACAAAAGGCCAGCTGAGAAAAATATGCTTGATGTGCTACTTCACACTATTTAAAATACACTTCGCACAAAAACAGGGTGTAATTAGGTACTCAGACCCTAGGGGAGACCTAATTAGCCGAAGAAATTAGCTTTCCGCTAATTAACGTGCGATTTATAGCAAGTAACAGGCACGAACCTCTATTCCCATGTTAATCGAATCCGGTTTTCCATGTCAAAGTCGGTAGGGGAAGGAGGATACGGCCCCTGTGGATGCCTCCCCCACTGGGTTCCCGTCTAAATTGGGTGAATATGTAGAAAGTTATGGAGATTGTCGCGGAGGGCGCGGCAGCCCAGTGGTTAGCGCGCGGGAATTGCACTCAGTAGGCCCGGGTTCGATTCCCGCCACTGCCAAAACTTACGCCACGTTCATGCAGAGTACGATCACGTTAAACATGTGGGTTCGTGAGTCCTTCCGAGAGGTTGGTGGTAGGGGAAGGAGGGTACGGTCTAAATTGGGTGAATAAAAAGAAAGTTATGGAGATTGTCGCGGAGGGCGAAGTAGCCCAGTGGTTAGCGCGCGGGAATTGCACGCGGTAGGCCCGGGTTCGATTTCCGCCACTGACATGGAGTACGATCACGTTAAACATATGGGTCCGTATGTTTTTCCGAGAGGTTGGTGGTAGGGGAAGGAGGGTACGTTCCCTGTGGATGCCTCCCCCACTGGGTTCCGGTCTAAATTGGGTGGCACATCCTGGCCGTCCAACCAGTTACCAGGCCCGGGTTCGATTCCCAAAATTGCCGCCGTGTTTACGCGGAGTACGAGCACGTTAAACATGTGGGTCCGTGAGTCCTTCCGAGAAGTTGGTGGTAGGGGAAGGAGGGTACGGTCTAAATTGGATGAATAAAAAGAAAGTTATGGAGATTGTCGCGTAGGGCAAAGTAGCCCAATGGTTAGCGCGCGGAAATTGCACTCGGTAGGCCCGGGTTCGATTCCCAAAATTGCCGCCGTGTTTACGCGGAGTACGATCACGTTAAACATGTGGGTCTGTAAGTCCTTCCGAGAGGTTGGTGGTAGGGGAAGAAGGGTACGGTCCCTGTGGATGCTTCTCCCACTTGGTTCCGGTCTAAATTGGGTGAATAAAAAGAAAGTTATGAAGAATATCGCGGAGGGTGAAGTACCCCAGTGGTTAGTGCGCGGGATTTGCACTTGGTAGGTCCGGGTTCGATTCCCAAAATTGCCGAAGAAAAATAAAGTTATGGAGATTGTCGCGGATGGCACGGTAGCCCAGTGGTTAGCGCGCGGGAATTTCACTCGGTAGGCCCGGGTTCGATTCCCGCCATTGCCAAAACTGCAGCAGTGTTCACGCGGAGTACGATCACGTTAAACGTGTGGGACTGCAAGTCCTTCCGAGAGGTTTGTGATAGGGGAAGGAGGGTACGGTCTCTTTGGATGCCTCCCCCATTGGGTTCCGGTCTAAATTGTGTGGCACTTCCTGGCCTTCCAAGCAGTTACCTTACACCTTTCTGGTAGGTCGCGCCAACGAGTTTGCCACGGTCAGAATTTTCAAGGGTAGCGAACAGGCTGGTCGTCAAAGGCGGCTAGTAGTATATATAACAGCGGATTGGGGAGCTAAAATCATACACTTCTCTATCACTTCGACTCTGTATAGCATCTTACTCGTGTACAACGATTGTTATCTGATGAAGGGGGCCAAACAACCCTGACATTTATTTGTGGAGACAGCATTTCTGGCATAGAGAGAGGGTTATTCGTTAACATCCTTTGTGGAACACAGAAATCTATGACCGCCCGCGCTACAGGTTTCTTCAAGAGGGAAATGGGAGATTCGATGGGGTTGCCAGAAAAATGTTCTTCATCGTTACGTTGGCGAATGTTTATTATTTCAAAGTATTTTTTTTTTTTTTTTTTGAAGTAAATAAGATTGCATGATTGCGCTCGTACGGTTATATTCAGGGAAAATGTATAGTTACCACAGTCAAATATTAACAAGTTCTCGGATTTGAAGAAAAAAAGATAACAAGAAAGATCAATCATGCTTAAAGCATTGATTATGAAACACGTTCCAACTTCAATGCAATTTTATTTAAACAAGTCTAAAATGCAATACATTCCTCGGTAATATCTTGAAACTTATCACAATACTGCATTAATTTATTATATTTGAAAACTTAAACCTTCATCGAAAAAAATGAACTTCATTCAAATGACGGCATTGAAATATAAATTGCCTGGTTTAAACATCTCTAAAATGTTATACATTCCTCGGTAATAGTTTTAGAATTATCATAATACTACGATAATTTATTATATTTGAAAACTTCATCGAAAACAACTGAAATTCATTCAAATGACGTCATAGAAAAAATAACACGCCTGGATCTCTCTATAAAAACTGGATTTCATTCATAACTTTCTCCCATTCATTTCATTCATCACAATACTATAATAATTTATTTTATTTAAACATTTTGTTTAAGACCATGGAGCTACAAAAAATTAAACTCTATGCTTGAAACTTCATCGAAAAAAATCGTCCTTCTCTTTATGAAATCAATTAATATTTCATTCATATCAACCATGCAGACTCCATGGACTAAATTATTTTGTGTTAAAAAAATACAGAAATTCTAATACAACTCATTCTATATATTTTGCTGTTTACATTTTACATAGGTGAAAAATAGGCTTTGTTGTAGAAATAATCAAATTTAGATGAGCATTTAAACTCAAATATATTGTCATTGCGTTGTTTCAGTATGTAGATGCACAGAATTTAAGCAAAAATAAAGTAGTTTTAGGACGGATACAACACTCAATATGAATTAAAAAGAACTTAAAAAAATCACGAATTTGAAACAAGATGGATGCCATATATCATTTTGAAGTGAGTCATGTGATCGTTTCCTATCATGGTCACGTGATCGTTTCATATAAGAGGTGTAATTATTATTTTAATTTTTATTTAAAAAACTACTGAATATATTTCACTGCATTTTTTTTTTATATATTTTATGGAACAATTTGAATATTACCTAAAATTTTCGAAGCAATTTGTGAATTTTAAATCCGCTTAAAGAATGTTTGAAAAATGAGGTCCCATAGGGCTCAATGTATTTCATTTTTTCGACCCGGGTTCAATCCAAAACTAATTGGGTGATATTATTCATTTATATTCCCATAGGTTCTACAGACCCTCTGAACAACATACTAAAATTTCATTTTGATTAAGTCATTTTTACGGCAGTTATCGTGTTAACGGACAGACAGACAGAATGAACAAAGTCATAAACACTTTTCAACTTTGTTGTAAAGTGTTAAAAATACTGTGAACGCATCGCATTTCTTTAAATTAAGCAGATATGACCATTTTTATACCATTCCGTAATTTGGGGAGTACTTTTTACTCCCTCTGTATGTGTAGGGAATGCATACGGAAAAAATTGTGACGCGGTCGAAAAATTCAAGTTTTCGACGGAAGAGCACGTATCAAGCATCCCTAAAGTCGAATAGACCATTTTTGAAGTAATGTCTGTCTGTATGTGTGCATGTATGTCTCTGTGTATGCATGTGTGCGAGTCTGTGAATGCAATTTCTCACGAATGAATGAGTGTTTTGAACGAAAATTTGTGAGATTATTATAATCAGTTAATGCTTAAGCTCTATGGATTTGAAACGCAATCAAATATTCGAAAGAACTACCTAATATTCGAATGAATTTTTGAAAAAAAAATCATTTGAAAATCAGAATGTTTAATAATGTTATCGGTAGGTATATAATGATGTTATAGTAGGTATATAATGTAAGTATATAATAATGTATATATATAGTAGGTATAATGTATATAGTAGGTATATAATGATAGGTCACATGGTCACCCAGGCCTACTTGAATAGATTTCACCTAGCGGACTCCCAACAAGTGCCTTTTTTGCTCTGTGGAAGGGAAGACTCTGGAACACACCTTGTTCTCCTGCACTGGAGAGAACTTTTTACAACTGTCTTAACAAAAATGTGCGTTCCTCCGTTTATTTTATCTGTCCTGTCCAATGTACATTTTATGTGCATAGCTTTTTTTAGTCTATAGAAGGCAGAGCAATCGGCCGCTATGGCGCCGGACTCACGTATCCATTTGTATGTAATAATTTTAAGTAATTAATAATACTTGAGTCAGATTTCTATACGTAAATTCTCATTAGCAAACGGATGATACAAAAACGCTAGCATGAACCGTTTTCAAAATATTGCTCGTTTTATAAATAAATTTAAAATAAAAAGTGCATGCATTTTAGAAAGTAGTAATTATAGTAAAATATGTTCACTTTCCACATTCATTATCATTCCAAAAACTTGTTAACATCATTCTCGTGGATTTAGCTTGTTCTATTCACAAGAGAAGATGCTTTTTGTAATAATTTTATGCCTGGATGCTTAAGAATTCATCAATAGTCATTTATTTTACTGGATATTAATGTCAATTGCATTCGATGAGAATATTACACGTGCATAAGTCATTCTACTGGGTGCATTAAATTGCAAAAAGCGATGAATTTTAATATACGTGAATTTTATTCAATGCCAAAACCATTGCGCCGTGGATTTTGTTCAACATTATTTCGTTGCTAAAGAAGTGAAGACATTCACTCCATTATGCAGGGGAAGTCATGTGCTATTCACATCAGATTTTTTTAAATAAATAAAAATACCCATTTTTCAATCTACTCATTATTTAATGCTAAATATACATAGTGCGAACGAGAATTATTTTATGAAGGAAATTTCAATCCCGTACAGATTTAGACTTCAATCATTTAAAGGTGCTCTCCTAGACACGAGCCTTTCAAATTGCAGCCTAAAAACAAGCCCAAATAAAGCAGCTATCTTGAGTGTAATATTACGCTTTTATTTAGAAAATAAATCTGATGTAGGCAGTTCATGACTTTCCCTACAGACACACATTCCTTTTCTGTTTCTTCTATTTTCGTAATTTATTAAATTGAGTTTAATGACACACATAAATACGGATAATTATTTGAAATGACACCAAGTTTGCAGTTTTAATTCAATTTTCGGTTCCATTTGGCGACTGGACTTATCGCAACTCGAGTTTTTCTACAAGTTCGGATCTACACGTTTAACACGAAAACTACACGAAAAACTATTTTTGTTATACGTCTGTGCACATTGTATGTATCCAGTCTAGCTGAGAAACCCATTAATCAATCAATTGGCACAAAATGTGGTACATGAGTCAATTGTGGGTTATTCTGGTGTTGATTAGATTTCGGCACGATTTGGAGAAAAGAGCTTCTCTTTCTTTGTGAAATGGCTCGCAATAATTGTAGTTATCCATACTAGCTTAAAAACTAATTGGTCAAATTTCGCAAAACCTGATAGGTAAGTTACATTTGGGTGACAATGGTGTTGATTAGATTTTGGTAAGAGTCAAGAAAAAAAAACCGCTTTTTTTTTCGAAATTGCCCTCAAAAATCGTCAAAATCTAAAAGAAAAGAGTGCATGCTCAAATGCATCCATTAAATGCTCGCTTCGTATGCAATTTTTAATAACGAAAAAAATAGAACCCACTTCATGACTCTCAGACTAACCGTTCTCCAGATATTTAATTTTCTTTTCCTTTCTGCTGGTTGAAAAAACATCCAGTCGTCAAATGAAAACGAAAAGTGAATTGAAACCGCGAATTTGGTATCATTTCAACTCATTACCCATGCTATTGTGAGCCATTAAACTCAATTTAATGAACTGTAAAAGAAAAGAAGAGAAAATGAATTTGTGTCTGTAGGGGAAAGTCGTGTACTGCCCGCATTAGATTTTATTTTAGTTATATGACATTAGCAGCCGTTTCCACTGTATGCATTAATCTTCTTGTACACAAATGTCGCAGAACATTCATTAAATACCTAAGGTCCTGGAATGAGTCCTTTACAAGACACACATTTCCTGAAATTTTATAATTTGAAACACAATTTCGAATTGATCTGGCCCTAATGATAGATACTTCTCAAAACCATTGTGAAGATTCTGGAAACATGAAAGAGAACGTTTTTTCAGTGATTATGTCTTCATTCATTCTATTGCTATATATCATCAAAGAGACCATTAGTACACGAGATCAAATTAGAACAGAACGTAAAGGTACGGAGACAATATTTTATGTAATAGCAAGTATATAGACCTCGATGACAAGTCATTAATGGAGAAAACGGCATCCAATAAAAGACATTCATTTCATTCATAGTTCTTTTTAGTTTTCCTACGATACGTGGAAAGGAATAGAAAAAGTACTGGAATAGTGTCGAAAATCAAATCTGGAGTTTTCGACGGACCAACACGTTTCGACCAATACTCTAAAACACGAAAAACTATTTCAACGTGACGTGTGTGTGTGTGTGTGTGTGTGTGTGTCTACGTGCGTGCGTTTATGTCTATCTGCGTATGTGTCTGTATGTGTGTGCGTGTCTATGTTGATAGTTGAAAACTATGCAACAAAATTTCACAAAATTTGGTAAATGAGTAAATTTTGGATTACCCTGGTGCTGATCAGATTTTGGTACGAATTCTAAACAAATAAAAACCTGTCTTTTTTATGAAATGGCCCTCAAAAATTGTCAAAATCTAAATTAAAAGAATGCGAAGGGAAAATATTCTAAATTAAAAGAATACGAAGAGAAAATAATCTAAATTAAGAGAATGCGAAAAGAAAATATTCTAAATTTAAAAAATGCAAAGAGAAAATCTAAATTAAAAGAATGCGAAGAGAAAAAAATGCTAAGTGAAATTAATCTAAATTAAAAGGATGTGAAGAGAAAATAATCTAAATTAAAAGAATGCGAAGAGAAAAAAATGCTAAGTAATTAATCTAAATTAAAAGAATGCAAAGAGAAAATAATCTAAATTAAAATAATGCAAAGATAAAATAATCCAAGAATGTTAAGAGAAAATAATCTAAATTAAAAGAATGCTATGAGAAATTAATTTAATTAAAAGAATGCAAAGAGAAAATAATCTAAATTAAAAGAATGCGAAGAAAAAATAATGCTAAGAGAAAATAATCTAAATTAAAAGAATGCGAAGAGAAAATAATGCTAAGAGAAAATACTCTAAATTAAAAGAATGCGAAGAGAAAATAATCTAAATTAAAAGAATACACTAATAGGCCCTTCATTAGAAAGCTATTGATGTGGGTAACTTTCAAAAGAATTTTTACATACAAGAAATTTTCTCAAAAATTTATATTTTAAAATATTAAAATATTTCTTTAATGAGATAAATGCATTTCTAGAAACCTTAATGAAGTTCCCCAAAAATATATAAAAGAAACATTTTTACAGATCATTTTTCTCATTCATACTATTGTTACTTATCGACGAGACCATTAGTACCGAAGACCAAATTAAAACAAAAGTACATATATTGAGACATTCCTGAGCGCCATCTAGTCGCAAATATGAAAACCTCAATGGCAAGTCATTAGCGGACAAAAGACGCTCTATTCAAAAGGAACTTTTATCTTTAATAAGAAAAATAAAAATTCTATATTTTGGGACGTTTTCCTTCGAGCTGCATTGTCAACGGAGCATACTCCCCACCAATTTGCTGTAAGAAACGCCATAATAGGGGGGTAGATGATTTTCCGGAAATGAAAAGCGTTATAGCAAAGGTATTTCGAGTCGTAATGAAATCCGGAAAGATTATGCATGTTTTTGGAGTTTTTTTTTTTCTTTTGCGCAACACCTAACACATTTTTTCTCAGGATTTACTATAGATCACAGAGGGGTGATGACCGATATGGATTTAGCATAACATTCCTGAAAAGGTAGGAGAGTTCAATAAGATTAATTTCTACTTTCGGTACTTTTTCCATTTCCAGTGAATAAATTTTCATTTTCCTTGAAACATATATCTTCAAATTTGGCTATAAATAGAATTTAGATAATAATGGATATAGATAAAACATCATATTTTGGTGTGGTAGAATGGTTAAGTAAAAATTTCGAGTTTGGATTCTAAAATTTTCTTCGAAACATCTATTTCTCAAAATAGACTATAAATAGAACTTTGACAATGACTGATATGGATTCAGCAGCAAACTTCGGAGGGGTAAGAAGATTCATTAAAAATTTTTACTTTTGGTTCTAGAGATGTCACTTCCTATTAAAAAAATTTACATTTTTCTCGTAACATCAAATTCCCAGAATCAGCTACAATTAGAGTTTATATGACGATTGATATTGATTCAGCATCAAATTCCGGAGAGGATAGAGCGGTTCACTAAAAACATTTTAGTTTCATTTTTTTTTTAATTACGATTAAAAAATACGGATTTAGTAAGTTGTTTAGGAGGGGGGATTTACTAAAGATTTCAACCTCCCGTTTTGGGTTTTTTTTTTTACCTCGGTTCAAAAAGTTTCTTGAAATCGAAATCTTCATTTTTACAGAAAGGGCTAAAGATAGAGCTTAGAGGATGACATATGGATTCAGCATCATACTCAGGTGGGGTTTGGGGATCTCATTAAAGATTTCCACTTCCGGTTTTGACATGCCATTTCCGATTTTAAAAAATAATTCTTTTCTTGCAGCATCTATTTCTTAGGACTGCCTCTAAATAGAGCTCAGATGATGACTGATATGGATTCAACATCACATTTCGTACAGGGTTGGTGATTCTCTAATTATTTCCACTTTCGATTCTGAACTAGTTGCTTCGGGTATTTTTCGCAAATTCGCATGACTGTTCGAAATAAATGTGCAAAAGAGCGTAAAAATGCTTAATAGTTCTAACGAAATTGATGTGTACATATATATCACTTGCCTCCATACGGGGGCTTCTTCATAAATTTCTTCCTAAACGTTAAACCATCCAGACTCTGCTCAAAATGTGCAAATCTAACGAAAACTCGAAAATTCCAATATTAAATCCTATCATACCACTTCCCCCCAAAATACGTTATGTATGTGGAGGTAAGTAAAATGAATACTATTGGCACCGATTTTACTCTAATTCTATTGGATAAGCAATAAAACTATTATTGATCGTTACACAGAAATATTGGAAATTCGAATCTGAGGAAAGAAAAACGTCGGTCGCAAATGAAAAATAGATACCAGGTTCTCTTATACCGCATGACGATATCTTACTGATATTCGGACTCGAGGTGTCGAGCTTGGGATTGAAAAAGTGTGTTTTTGGAGGAAGTCCAATTCGGAAGGGAAGTGTAATTTTTAATTTTGTTTTATTTAAAGCCTGGATTCAGACAACCCTATTTATCGTTTCGCACAACATAAATATTTATTTATTTATTCAATGTATTTATTCAATTTACGTGGCTACTGCAGATAATATCCAATCATAGTAACCACACAAACATAAAAAGCATAGGACATAAAATACAACTAAACAGTAAATGTGTCAAGTACATTAAAACAGGACTTTTTAAAGTGGATGGAAGTTAAAATAAAAATATCAATATTAGCACACTATGTGTTAAGGAGATCCAACAAATTTATACAGAGAAAAGCTCTTAATGCAATTGTGTTTAATAGCGGTATTATGAAATACTTTTCTTTGCTTAATATTGGTGACAGGGATATGAACTTTAAGCAGGCAAGTAAAAAAGGACAATACAATACATAATACTATTTTGAACTTTATAGTAAAGCAAGAGACAAGACCATTTTCCTTTTTTCTTGAGACATTCAATTAAATATTTACTAAGTTGGCTAGTATGCATATCGTATGGATAATTATGTAATTCATAAGACGGAAAAATTTATTTTGGACAACTTCGAATTGTTGAGAATGCAGATGGTAAATAGGATCCCAGATCATAGAACACTATTCTAAAATAGGTTTGACAAACGTATTATGAAAACAAATGATGGCATCATTCCTGACAAAAACGTGATATCGTCATAAGGTGAAGCAGAGTCCTTGATGGGCTCTATGAACAGTATTATCAATATGCCTTTGAAAGTTAAATAAATCATCAAAAGTGTCACCTAAATCAATAAAACAAGTGCATCAAGATGAAGGAAAATTATTTAAAGGATATTTGTATTTGTGGACCCTAGCAATACTCATAACATAGCACTTAGAAATATTTAAACGGACTCTATTTAAGACAGAGCAGTATATAGTTCATGTAGCAAAGCACAATTGGTTGTTCAGTGAAATTACTTGCATATATGCTGTATTTTACAAAGTTTAAATTTAAAGTGCTATTACTCCAGCAGTTCTCAGGGCGATTATTAGGAATAGATCCACGTTTACCTATTGAAATAATCGCATCAAATTCCATGTGAACAGCTAAATTTGATTTCAGCGATATCGTATCCCAGACTCAGCTATTTTATGCCCTGAAAATGTATGTAAGTGAATCTTCTGCTTGAACAGCCAATAGACACAGTGTAAATTTTGCACAATAGCTAATTGAATCTACGGGGAAAATCGAAATCTTCCAATTAAATCCAAATATTTATTCCGCTTCAACGTATTAAACGCAAATATTAATCAAATTCGCCTTGTATGAGTGTCTTACGACCTAGACTTGCAAACATCACTAGTTACTATACAAATGCAGATCTTACTGCTGAACAAACACCTGCAAAGTAATGCAATTTTAAAATTAATATATCACACGGATTGAATGTACCTAAAATAAACTTTATTTGTGCAATAAAGTATAAATTATACATAATAAGAGAGTTTAATAAAAGGTAGTTTAACAAATAATAAAAGAGTGCAAATATAAACTATAGTTAATGGACTTCGAATAAGATGAAGATTGCAAAATAGTGTAATCACACTTTTTCTCTATACAGGGTTTCCAAGAAAGTGCTTAACCATCCTAATAACTCCACACGTGTACACGTTAGGCCTATCTATGGTAAAGTGACCTTGTCCCATCGAATAAAAGGGATTACAGCGCCGTTAGTGGAGAGTATAAAAAGTTAGGATGACGAACTCGACAAAAAAACAAGATATACGAAAATAGCCAATTGCAAAATTGTAAAGCATTGACCAATGAGTAGGAATAGACTCCAGGAACGAACGAAATCCGTATATGGAAGGCAATAAATATCCTTCAAAAATTCGTATCGTCACAGTCTATAACACGGTGACATCTACAATGCTTGTCGAAGTGCGCGGTCACATTGTTTCTCGAATTCCAATGAGCATGATTGTTGACTGAAGGCATTTTGAAACTGGTTGCACATTCATTCCTGTGAATTCAGTGTTGTTTATTTCAACATTCCGGTGCAATATAAGATACAATTTATCGGTACAATGTACGATACAATTTATCGGTGCAGTATACTATACAATTTATCACTACAGTATACGATACAATTTATCGGTACAGTATACGATACAATTTATCGGTAGAGTATAGGATACAATTTATCGGTGCAATATACGATACAATTTATCGGTGTACGATACAATGCAGTATATGATGCAATTTATCGGTACAGTATAAATTTATACAATTATTCGATTATACAATTACAATTTATCGGTACTATACGATACAATTTATCAGTACAATATACGATACAGTTTATCGGTGTATGATACAATGCAGTATACGATACAATCTATCGGTACAGTATGCGATTCAAGCTATCGGTACAGCATAAGATACAATTTATAGGAACAGTATACGATACAATTTATCGGTACAGTATACGATACGATTTATCTGTACAGTATGCGATACAATCTATCGGTACGATATGCGATAAAATTTATCGGTACAATATGCGATACAATTTATCGGTAGAATATGCGATACAATTTATCGGTACAATATACGATATATCAAAATTTGGTGCGCTCGATTTCTCGATCATTCTGTATATACTTGAACACAAACGTTTCCGCAAAATCGTTCGCTTTGTATTCTGTGTTCCAGAAAAGAATCGCACTGCCATAAAAACTATTATTAATTATTTCACTTAGTACTTTATTTCTTCTCTAAATCACCTATGTAGTGAAGTGAAAATCTCCTATTTTGACACTTTTTACGATTTTTAAACAACGGTCTCCAAAAAATAAAATAAAATTAACTGCATACAATTTTCGGATACTTGAAAAGAGCACGCTCTTTTTGAAACAGAAATTCCCATTCCCATGTAGTCCAATCATTCTTCATTGCAACATCTTTCTACTGTTTTTTTCTCCACTTTTAAGGTACGGAGACGGGTGGTAGTGGGGGATATAATCCAGTCCCACTTTAACCCTATCTGTCTTCATTCGTGCTACAGAACTAAGAGTCAATCGCTTCTGCGATTTCTTTTTCGTAACACGTGAAAACTATTATCTTGTTACGTATTTTGAGAGATATACTTTCCTAGCAGTCGAGTATTATTTTGAGATTTGTTTCTTCAGAAGAAACAAACTATTTTTTGTAACCGCGACTTGGTACGAACTTTTTTAAAGAAGCGCATTCGTCTGCGGTTCAGGGAGGAAAATGTTAAACCATATGCACTTCGGGACTCTGAATTTGAAAGAGACTTGTGTACGTCATACAAGGTTTTTTTCGTCAGAATTTTTATGAAGTTCCGAAGTTTGGCGAATGCCTCTAAAATGAGTACATTTCATAAGTTGGGTTAAAATTTATAAATGATTGAGTTTAGCAAGTAAAATTTATATATGATTGAGTTTAGCAAGTAAAATTTAAAGTTCTACTTCCAAATACATCAGCAAAATTGCATAATTTTATTGGCATTCGATTGTGTTTAGAACAAACATGATTCTAGCATTCTCCGATTGTAAAAGCAGCACCATTTATTTTCAAAACATTCCATATATCGAGTTCACTTACTCATGGATATACACACACTAACATACACGGACACACACATGCATTAACATGCACACATACACATTCAAACGCATTAACATATACGGACAAGCATACGCACTGACATACACACACTAATATACATGTATATATATACATTAACATGCATACATGCACATTAAAACGCACTAACATACACAGACAAACATACGCACTAACATACATGCATACATACATCCACCCAAACACACACATCCATTAATGTACACCCACTCACTATAACATACACCAACATGCATTCACCCGAACACACCCACTCACTATAACATACATACACACCAAAATACATACACATACTAATATACATACACACACTAACACATAGATATCTCCTCGGAAACGTTCGATTCAAGGGACACTTAAAACGTACTCTTCCGTCGAAAACTCGAATTTCCGTCCTAATTTTTTTATCGAACCCCCCCCCCCTCTCTCCCATATTCGTTTGTTAAATAAAGTCCACAAATTCAGGAACACAAATGCATACTAACATGAAGACATATACACACTAACATACAGGCATCTACACAGTGGCATACATCCACATACACATACATACACACACTTAATATATACATACAGGAACTAACATGCATATACACAATATATACATACACACACTAACATGCATACAATAACTAACATACACAGATTAACACATACACAGACATCACCTCATAAACGTTCTATTCGAGTACACTCATGCTTGAAAAGTTCTCTTCCGTTGAAAACTCGAATTTGAATTTTCGACCTCGTCACATCATGTTATGTATGTTTGTAGGGAAAGCAATAATAATTTACTATATAGAGAAAGTAATACATTATATTATATATAGAGTGATAGTCACAATGAAACCTTAAGAAAATTTCAAACATCTTTCAGAATAATATCTTGTGAACAAAAGCTCATGAAAGACACACATATCTTTTCAATTTGATACCGATTGTGAAACATGTATTTGACATTTTGTAGATTATAAATGAATGTATGAGAAACACAACTGGAGTCTCGCAGTACAAATCAGTTTCAATTTATTTTCAAGTGTATAGTCTTCAAACAGACAGGAAAAAGAATATCTACATGCGATCTTCGAATAACTAAAAAGTGCAGCAAATGTTCTTTTTGAAACAGCACTTCTCTTCACATGCAGCCCAATCATTCTTCATTGTAACACCTCTTTCACGCCTTACTTTTCCAGAGACGAGGAGAGTTGGGGGGGGGGGGGGGGGCTAATCCAGTCCCACTTTAGCCGATTTGTCTTCATTCATTCGATAGAACGACGAATGTGTCGCATCTAGTGATATTATCTTATTTTTTTATAACACATGAAACCCATTATCTTGTTACGAATCTTGCGACCTATAATCTGGTGTTTGACTAATCATTTAAGATTTTCTATTCACCACTGATAATATAATTTCTGTGAGTATTTTTACCGCGATATTTAACACATAAAACTTTTTCTTTTCAATGCAATGCATGGTAATGTATAGGAAAAGTATTAGAATCATGTCGAAAATCGCAACTCGAGTTTTCGACGGATTTACACGTTTTAGGACCTCTAGAATACGGGAAAACTACTTTTAAGGTGACGTCTGTGTGTGCAATTCTAACTCAAAGATGAAAGGACCCAATTTCATCCACTTTTATAGGTAAGTCACGTTCAAGTTGTGTTTTACTCTGGTGCTGATTAGATTTTGGTACGATTCGGGATAAAAGAGTCTGCCATTTTTTTCTTTCTGCGAAGTAACCCTCAAAAAAATTCTATCCACTTTAGCTAAAAAACTAATTTGTCAAATTTCACAAAATTGAGTGGATAACTCGGTTGTGGCCTTGGTGCCGATTAGATTTTGGTATAATTCGGGAAAACAGAACATGACCCCCTTTTTTTTTTCATCTCCAAAAATTCTCAGTTTCGAAATTTGGACGAGAAAATTCACTTTGAGACACTAAAATGTTTTAACCTCTTTTGAGAAAATGTTCACATGTGTATTTGTGTGTGCAGGACGACAGAACGAAAACTTAAACATGAATAAAAATATGACAAAAACATTTTATGCGTACATACATCTTGCATAATAAAAGAAGGTATTTTCGTGTGAGTGCGTATGTCTGTCTGCAGCAAAAAAAATCGAAGCTTTCCGATAGCGTCGAAATTTGACGAAAAGGTAGGTAATTCAGGTCTCTGAATAATACGACTCCTGCAGGGGTTCTTTTTAATCGATTTATTTTAAAAGTTGGGAATATTTACAGTTGAAAATTCATCTAAATTATTCATTAAAATCAATTTATTCTAGCAAACTATTTTACGAATGCAATCGATACAAAAAAAATAAGAGCATACAGGTCCTTCTGTAGAGATGAGAGGGAGCAGCACCAGTACCACCAAAGGTGAGCATCTAAGGCATCAAAGGGAATTAGGTAAGACGTGATTGTCTTTGATAGTAATAGTGCCCCGTCTCATTTATTCTAAAGGTGTTTTTTTGCTTCTAAAACCGGTTGTTATATTTTTTTCGACCTTGCATACTGCGACTACAAAATTTGTATTGCTTTTCCTACACGCATAGTAAAAAAGTATTATGACGGTGTCGAAAATTGGAATTCGAGTGTTCGACGGAAGAGCACGTTTCAAGTATCCCTAAACTCTGCAGAATCTACTTCGACGATAAGAGCCAATAACGTATTCATAGAGGGGGGGCCGTCCCCCCCCCCCTCCGAAATGAAATCCTGGATACGTCCTTGCCTGTGCTCTCGTGTTTTCTCATTCAATTGTAATCCAGTACCAATTCAGTCAAGTTTAGTTAGTTTTTTTCAAACTTCTTTTTGATTAAAAGTTCCATATACTTCGGACATTGCCGTTCATGGACTCCAATGTCTGCAAAAGGGGATCGAACTGTTTGGGATAGGGTATGTCAATTGCCTGTCTTTTCGGGAGGTTCTTCGTTTGGGATGGACGCTCTCCCACCCGTAAATAAAAGGTTAATTGGGTACTTCAAATTAATTTGACATGTCATCCAGAAAAGCGCTCAATGTCAGTATGCTTTTCAACATTAACAGCATTGTGGCATGGTTCTTGCCCATTATTACTTCGCTTTAAACGAAGTAAAGTGGGTAAGGTCATGTGCTCCCTACAATAGATTATTTACTTCTTAGTCACCAGAGCGAAAAAAATGGATCAATTTTTATTATTAGTTCAATTAATTACTTGAATTATCTTTTCTTTTGTATTTCAGATATATCTTCATTATTTCATCCCAATTTTTATAGAAATAAACACTTGTTTAAAAAATAATAGGTATGAACCATCTTTCTCACTTAGAAATTTAATCTACTAATTAATTTAAAGAGGATTACAAAAGTATAATCTTCGAACATAATTAAATACAATTTAAACTGCACTAAAAGTTATTCAGAAATTCCGTCGTTTTCTGCAATCAAAAGAAAATCGCATTTTTTTTCTTTAATAATAAGCTGGGTTATTGTTTTTATATGAAATTGGATAAATTAAAGATGAAAAACTCTTTATACTGAAAAACGAAGCATGAACACTCTTAAAAAACTGAAATAAGATAATTAAATGAATCTTTCATTAAGTGTAGTTCTTAATTAGTAATTAAGTATCAATTATCCATTTCCGCTGGCTATGAAAATAACAGTTATTAAATAAAATAGCTCTTAGGTTATTGCTTTTGAAACTTTTAGAAGTTCTAAAAAGCAGACTTTAAAAGTTCTAAATTATTGCTTATTCATTCTCATTTTTTACAATAGATTTAGCCAAAAAATTATCAATTGACTAAGGGATAAAATCCGTTCTGAGCAGCACATGACTTTCCATACAGACTCAAATTCAGTTTGTCTTATTTTCTTTAATAATTCATAAATTGAAATTAATTGCGCAAAATAACACGTATTATTTGCACTTTTAATTCAATTATAGTTCTCATTTGGTAACTCTATTTTCAAAGGTGGCGTAACAAAAATGCGAAAAAACTACAATATTTCTAGGACGACTATAGTCCAAGAGTAATGGGATTGGTTTTTTATTCGTCAAAAAATGCATATAAAGCAACCATGTAATGGATATCTTTGAGCTAGATTTTAATGATTTTTGCGGACCATTTCGCAAAGAAAAAAAATAATAAAAAAACCCGACAGATCTTTTTTTTCCGAATACTACCCAAATATGATCAGCATCACGGTAACCAATAAGTGACTTATCTACAAAATTTTGTGAAGTTTGATCAGTTAGTTTTTTAGCTAGAGTAATTACATAATATTTTTGCCCGAAATCTCGCAAAAAAAGGCAGGTTTTTTTAATCCAAAGTCGTATTAAATCTAATCAGCACTAGGGTAACCCACAAATGACTTGAAAAAATGAAAACATATATATGAGTGAATACATACATTGCACACACATGCACACTCACACAAACGCTATGCTAAAAATAGTGTTTTCGTGTCTAGAGGTCCACAAAACGCACAATTCCGTTGAAAACTCGAGTTGCGATTTTCGACACGATTCCAATATTTTCCCTATACATTTACCATGTATTTTAGAGAAAGTAAAAATGCCCAAAATCTTATGTAGAATAAATTATGAGATAAAAAAACAAGTTTTTTAATGTCCTTTCCTATACAACACAACCACACGGAACAGTGGAAGATAAATTTGAATCGCACACGAAATTGAACCGCAGACGGATCCCTCCCGTTTAAAACATGATAGTTATGAAGAAGCCTTTGTGTTGTGGCAAATGGTGTGTGCACTCAATTTTGGACGCAATTATTAAGAGTTTTTAACACTTTCCAAAATAGTTGAAGTGTTTATAACTGTGGTCATCCGTTCGCACGATAAGTGCCGTAAAAATGACGTTATCAAAATGAAATTTTAGTATGCTGTTCTGACGATCTATGGGAGTGGGGAATGTAAATGAATAATATCACCCAATTAGTTTTGGATTGAACTCGGGTTTAAAAAGTGAAATACATTGAAGCTTACGGGATCTAATTTTTCAAACATTTTTTAAGCAAAGTTAGAATTCGCAAATTGCTCCGAAAATTTTAGGAAATATTCAAATTATCCCATAAAATATATAAAAAAAATTCAGCAAAATAGGTTAAATAGTTTTTAAATAATTAAAATAATAATTACACCCATATAATATGAAAAGATCACATGACCCATTTCAAATTAAAAATAGTGCATCCATATTTTATTCCCAGTGTGAAAATCGTGATTTTTAAAGTTCTTTTAAATTTATATTGAGTATTGCATCTGTCCTAAAACGGCTTCATTTTTGCGTATTTTCTGTGCATCTACATTCTGTACCAACGCAATTACAATATTTTTTAATTTAAATGATCATCAAACTTTGATTATTTCTACAACAAAGCCAGCAGAATGTGGATGCAGAATGTAAACACATCAAGCTGTAAGATGAGTTGTATAATTGCTGAAATTTTTAACGGTAAATTATTTAGCTCTGGTGTCTGGAATATAGGTGATATGAATGAAATATGCATTGATTTTACATAGAGAATCAGACAATTTTATAGCGTTGTTTTTACGATGAAGTTTTAAGCATGGAGTTAGAAAGTACTTTTACCTTCATGGTTTTATGTTTAAGTAAAATAAATTATTGTAGTACTGTGATAATTAAAAAATATCAGCGCTGAATGCATCGCATTGCAGAGATGTTTAAATAGAATTGCATTTCAGTTGAAAAGTGTTTCGTAATCAATGCTTTATACACGATTGATCTTTCTCTGATGCACACTCTTTCGCACAGACATGCGATTCTTTTGAAAAACTGAAAGTGACATCCAAAGAACGGAAAGGGGATATCCTTAGCGAAACCACCGACCCTCTCCGAAATTTGCTGTTGTTTCCGTATCAGTTGTCATCTAAGCTTTTTCTATAACCGATCTCGAAAAATAGATGTTAAAAGGAAAATGTAAATTTTTGAATCGAAAGGAAGTGAAAATCCTTGGCGAGTCATCCCACTCCCTTTAAAATTTAATGCTGAATCCACATCAGTTGTTATATAAGCTCTATCTATAACCCCAGAAATGAAAAACTGAAATTTTTGAAGCGGTGAAAAAGGAACCGGAGATGCTGAGTGAAGCATCTCATCTCCTGCAGAATTGGTTGTTAATTCCACATCAGTTATTACCAAGTTCTATTTATTGCAAATCTCGAAATATAGATGCTTCAATGAAATTGAAAATTTTCGAACGGAATTGGAAAAAGAAACTGAAACTTTAAATCCTCGGGACAGCAAGACAACACGATTACTCGAAAACTATTTTTTTTAATAATACATATAGATTTTAATACTAAATTTCTTAGTACGCATTTTTGTCCATTACTATTGATATTTTTTCATAGTTTACTATATATTTCGAGTAAAATTAAGAAAAATGAATAAAAAAACTCGATCAGAGAGCTACTTTTTAAATTTTTTCGAAATAAGACCTTCAAAATAATAAAATATGAATTTTTTTTTAAAAATTAATAATCTGGACCCTATTTCCGACAAAACAAGAAAACACATTTCCATTTTAATTTATTAGGTTCGGGGTATAAGCCTCTAAAATGCTTACATTTTTCGTAAAGCTTCGTTTTTCCACCGGAGAAACCTCATCCATAGATGTCATTTCACATAAAATATGGTTAATTCGTATTCAGGTATACTTGACATATATTGAACTATAACATCACGCTTCGGATTTTTGTCTCATCATGCTTTCCTTTTGCATATACTATGTATTCTGGTCAAAATGAAAAAAAGTAGTAAAACAATAAAAGTAGTCCCAGTATACATTCCAAGAACCCGTGCAATATTCAAGAATATTCAGCATTCACTAAAATGTACATGCTCTTCTATTAAGCAATTATATCATCCAAATCGCTCCCCTGTGCTAATACACAACAATTGAGATAACACCCATTTCCGGCTTAGCATGGCATTCGACCCTATTGATCCAACTGCGCCAGCTTTGCAGCGTTTTAAGAGACTTAGGTCTATTAAATTTCATGGGCACTGGAATTACGGTTCAGTTAAGGACTGTGTAGACAGAGTTAAACACCATAATTTAATATGATCTCAATATCAATCTTGTGAGTTAAATGGATATATCTCCGACTGAACTGTACACGTCTTACTACTGCAACGGTAATTCGCTGATTTGAAATAAAACTAATAGAAGTGAAGGCAAGTGTGAGTGCGTGCGACATAAACCTTGAAATGGAATGACGGTTAATGTTTAAAGCAATTTTAAAATTCAGCCTTTCTCCTAGTTCGTCAGCTGGAAAAACGTGCATGGCTTCAATCTTGCAAATGACCTAAAATGTAATTGTGCTGATGTCATCAAAACTGGAAATTTTCAGGAATTTTCAATAGCCATTTTCCTAAAATACTGTTGTGTCAAAGGATAAACATTTGCATACATTTATGGTATGGAAATTTTTTTTAAAACAAATGTATACTAATGTTTCATTTCATTTTAATTTATTACAACCTTTAATTTAGCATTATCTGGTATTTGTTTGTGCGATTCAAATTACACTGATCACGGACGAAATTTCAGACCTTTATCCGGTCAGTCTTGGCAGTACCAGTGCCCGAGCCTGAAGAAATTTATAAATGTAGAACACGAGCCCGGCCCGGTCCGAAAACTGTTGAGTCTCGACCTGGTTCTGACTGAAATGATTTGTATTCAAATGTATTAAAAACATGAATTCATTTAATTTTTTTTCCAAAATTAAATATAGACTGTTCAGCCCGATCAAACATTTTAAAATTATGCTCGAACCAGTGTTAGAAAACTCAAACCCGATCCGGCCCATAGCCCCGGTCTGAACTAATCATTAAATATTTAATTAATTTATTTCCGGAGTGGAATTTATTTTGCATTTCGATCTTTTAGATCTCAATCGTTCGCAGATTGTTTCAACTGGTTTATTTCATCTTCAACTTGAGATGGATAACTCCTGTTCAATGAAGTTGTATTCTTTTAAGTTTGAACCTAACAGACAAGGAACATCCATACAATGTTCAACTAAAGTTTTTGAACCTTATTTCCAAGTTGTAACAAGATGAACATTTAGAAAGGTCAGACAGAAAAAAAACACGGCTTAAGCAAGTAATCTTTTCAAGACGAGTTGAATGCTAAAAAGTGATTTAATTAGTGAATTAATCAAAACATGTTTACTACATGAAAATGATACTTTTTTTTAGCATGGGTACTAAAATTTGGACTAAGACGGTTAAAAAAGTTTTGAGACCGCCATAAAATCTACCATTCCCCGATGCTCATCTTATCTCTTATTCGCATTTTTCCTTCCTAGTGTTTAAAATATTTTTGCCAAATTTCACAGTGAATAGTTTAATCTGGCAGTCTTAAAAACGGAATTTCGCCAAATATGCGTATGAACCATGAAGGTTAAAAGGATCTTCATGGCTAAAAGGATCCTATCTAGTCTTCATGGTATGAACGAATGAAACTGAATAGTTTCCATAATGTATTCAAGTTAGGTTTGCCGCAAGTATAGTCATACATTTTACTAAAACAATTAGTTTTGCATTCTCATAAAATTTGTATTATAGGACATATATCTTAAAAATTTATTTTCATTGGACAAATATCCAATTATTAATTTGGCGTCAGAGTGCGCAGGAATCAAAATAAGGTCCCAATTCCCGCCAATGGACATTCAACTTCTGGTTCATTTTCCTTCCTTTCGTATGTACCAAAACGAAGCTCACATTATTGTTTACTTTTTCAAAGAATCACTTCTTGGGGCGTATTTACTGTATCACTTAGAAGACAATGACAAAAACGCGGATGCTTGCTTTAGATAAAATGTCTCGGGTCATAGAATGGATGGATAGGATAAATCCTACTTTAAAATTTCAAAACATCGGTTATACCGAGTAATTTTGAAAATAATTAGTACTGATGGCTGGCATGCGCCAATCGGTTTTCGTTCATGCCATCAAAAGTTGAATAAACGTTCTCCGAAACTGCATAAAACTCTAATCACAAAGATGGACTGGCAGCAGTCCAGAGATCGTCAGGATATAAACCACTTCAGGTAGCTCTCGCGTGCAGAATTCATTCACTGCGAAACCGAACGCACGTCACGTGATTTCGAATGCCGAGACAGATATTATGTATCTAATTTTCTGGGGCAATATTTTACGCAAAATTAGCATTCTCCCGTTTCTATTATTCATTGATCGTATTACAAAACTAAAATTAACTCGAGTGTGGCTCAACTCGACTTTCTCATACCAGAATCCATTTTTAGTAGATTTTTTTTTTTGTGTTCAAATTTTACAAGAACATTTTTGGAAATTCGATATAGTGGATCCAAATGATTACAATTATAGCGTGTTACCCTTCACTTTAAAGGGCTTGAAAAAATCTTTCGCTTGTTACCATACTTGAAATTATACTCCCCGGGGGGTAACTTACCCACCGAGGGGAGGGGGGGATAATAACGTCACGAGCATAAAACTATTGAATTGCGCCTATCTTTCCCAACAATGATTGAAACTATTAAGTCTCGTGATCATCAAGCCATAAATAAACCCTTTTATGCATGATTATGTCCAATTTTTGTCTTATGCTGCGATGCTAAAAAAAATATAAAATGTTAAATAAATTTCGAAATTTTCATTCGAATTTAAAAGAAATCATATCTAGTTCTAGATATTTTAATAACAAAGATTGAAACTATTATATTACTATATATAAAGGTTCGTGAAAATCCATTAATATTTGTGGCCGCTATTGTGTACACAAGAAATCGGCCACAGACTTACCGACAGACAGACATCACTCCAAAAATAGTAAAACGTGTTCAAGAAGTCTTAAAACATATATTGGCATTGAAATCTCGAATTCGAAAATGTTCGCGAAATTAATACTTTATGCAATTTTAGTATGAGAACACAAACATCTATTCCCACGTGTGTTGACCTAAATAGTACTGACATGCGCTTGTGCACTAAACTGTAATAATTCTAAAACAACTCAACCAATTAGCACCAAGTTTGTACAACAGAATGCATCCATGTGAGACATCAATATAGTGACCTGCGCAGTCGATTAAGAAAGTACCTGAACACCTCTCGACCTTTGGGTCATACAGACATGCAAAAATCTAAAATCTCATTAAACTGTGAATCATTTGTATTATAAATATATACATACATCTCATTTACACGAGGGATCGTTTTCATATAGGAAATTTACATCCATTCAATTTCTATCAGAGGAAAACATCCACTATTGATCACATATTATGATTCTCTAGATCAGTGGTACGCAACCCTTGGGTCATGAGGATTTATTTAAGGGTTGCCGAAAATTTCTTATGAGAAAACCGAGAGGACGCGAAAAAATAGAATTTATTTTTATTTCAATATATAGATTTATTAAGCTCAAATTTCGCATCAGAACTGTCGAACATTAGACATTATCTTTTTCAAAAATATGCTATATAATATTTCTAATCGAATGAAACATTTTAGCATTCTTAATCGCTAAATGTAACTAATATTTTAAAGTGTAAAATAAATGCGTTTTTAGAAATGTATATTTAATTATAATTCTTAACTCAGCACGAAAGAGGGAAGACGAGCCACCCGAATCTTACTGAACACAAACAGTCGCTAAACCCGCCACACAGTGCTCGCACCCCGGAGCTCCAAGAGGATACCAGACCCACGCCCCGCCGAAGAGCCAACATCCAGGCCAACAAAGAAACCAGTCGAGTAACGCGCACCACCATCAGAACTGCGACGCAGCAGCACCCGCAGCCTTTATTTAAAATCCCAACCATGGTACAAACAGTATAACGTAAAAGTCTACAAGACCAAAATTCGGCATACAAAAAATACAAGTAATAAAACACATTTAATTTCAAGGTCAAAGTCCCAATCAATGAATTCATAAGCATCGAAATAACAACCAAAACATCGCACTGGGTTAAAATATTAAAATAAACAAAGATTTAAAAAGTTATTATATAGTACATATAATAAATGCATATGATAAATTCGAACACATTTTGTATTATATATAAATTGAAATCCCTTGAAAAAAACCATACTTTAAATTAATACAATCAATTACATCCAAAGCAGCCCTCGATATTCCACACAAATCATTTGTATAAAAACCAACCTCGTAAGACGATAGAAGTAAAGAAATAATAACATGACAAACTAACCTAACTTAACAAAAAGCAGATTCTAAGACTAAACATCCAACCCACCTAAGCACATTTCGACAAACACAAAACGCCCTCAAGACCAGGTGCAGAGAACGTCCATTACCACCCCTCCTCCTTGTCCAAAAATCTTGTCTACGCCTATTCCTAAACTAGTAGGCTCCACCGAGGACAAGACCATATACTTAGTCGCTGCGGAAGTACAAGGTACGGGTAATCAGTTCTAACTCCCGTTTGATGGCATCGCGTTCCTCAAGCTCCATCACGATATTATTATTTAGTCTCATTCCTAATCTCATACAAACACAAAACCTGGAACACCTTAATAATATTTACCAAAGATTGGAAAAAAGTAACAAGTTGAGTTTGAAGTGATCGGGTAAATTTAATTTTACTTATTCACGAAGGGACCCAATTTCTTCAACAGATCTTTAGTTTCCAAATTTCTTGACACCTAAATCCCCAGACAAAAAAGAAGTCAATAGGGTATCCAAACTCGGCGAGTAAGTCATATTAACAAATTTACCAAAACTTCTAGCAAAAAACAATTTACCTCTTTAAAACCTCGACGCAAATCGCCAAGCTCAGCTAAGTCCCATTCATCTAACAACATTTAAATATTACAGATATTTGATTTAAAATTCTTATTAACACCTATAATAGTAAGTTTCCGGAGTGATATACCAACTATTACTTAGTGCAAATAATTAATACATATACTAATACCAGGATAGTAGTTAAAATCTAATATTTAAATTACATGGTTCACAATTATATATTTAATTATATCAATACTAACACATTATAATCTGTTATAATTTTAAATAGAACAACACATAGCAAGTTGATAAATAACCATAAATAATTAAATAATTCACGCATAGGGTACCTGATGTCAGAGAATGGTCACTAGGTGAGGTAAAATGAGTCACAAGAACACAGGCAGAAGTCCCAGTGGAGACTCCCAGTCGTAACAACCGAGAAAGAGGAGAGGATACATCAAATCAAGATCCAGCAAGCCAGAGCACTCAGAGTTAGCCCAAAATGATGTGTTTCAATTCTGTACTAATAGATTAATTCCGTTGAAAAAATCGTTCAAAAACTGTCGAAACACCCAGGTAATATCATAGATTTTACTAATACAACTTTAACAAGGAGAGGTTCAACATGCACTGGTGTACCGTAGAAGTGATTACCAACTCTCTAAGTAATCAAGAACAGTAGTTAATTAAAAAACAGTCCCTCAGCCTGTACCAACACAATAACTAGGTAGATTTCTTTCACTATAAGATAGTCTGTGTCAATTCGACTAATTATACTTATTAGATGGTGAACTTTCTTTTCCCATTTTAATAATCACCAACCAGTAGTCAGCAGTAGTAGAAAACTGGAAAGTCACTCCTGTGGTTCATGGGTTTCACAGGACCCCAACTTCAGGCAAATACTTCCAAAAAAAAATTAGATGACAAAAGCAATAGCAAGATGACATCATGGTGTACATTCACTGAGTGAGACACGTCATTAAGTTTATATTAAGGGACTAATATTTCATGTACTATGAGTAGTACCAAAGCAATATTAATATAGAAAAGTTCTTTATACAGTAGTATTTCACTCAAGTAGTCGTCAGCACCCAAAGCAGTCTAGAATAATAGTTACAGAAAAGTAGTACCGCAGTCGAAGCAACATCGATGATTAAGTAGCTTACATTAAGCATAACTGTCCAATAGTCAGTAGTTGGACTATTTGTACTAATTAGGCATCACGGTGTTATTGACAAATCCACACATTAACATCGTCCAGGAGTTTAAAACTGAGGACAATCGTTTGAGGTGTCCTCAAGACTCGAAGGACCTCAACTCCAAAGAAAACACTACAGAATAATGGCCGCTTGGTGAACACGTATCGTTATAATTGAAACTTGAAATGTGTATAACACAGTTTTTAAAAACACTTATAATCAACCTTCTAAAACACTCTATAAATAATACACACTCACAAAACTATCCCAGAATTATAATCTTTCATTTAGTAGAACTTAAGAAGCTCAAAACTCACTATTAATACATTTTCAAGGCAAAATATACTACGTTCCAACTATCACGCAACTTCCAAGACAGCGGCCATGTTGAGAACGGTTAGAGTCAAGGTACATTGCCGAGAAGCAATAGTATGCCAACCCAGGCGAAAAACAGATTCCCTAAAAACCGCCTCCGCCAGACGGCGTTGGTCTCGAATAAGAGATCAAAAGCGGGGAAGTTAACATTGAAACTAATGGGGATTTAATGCAAATGAAATGACCGATATCTTTGGAAATAATTGAAGAATTTGTGTGAAGTTTGGTGTAATTATTGCAAGTGGTATACATAAAAAGTAATTTGATTTTCAGAGAGATTGAGCTAGGGATATATTCGTATTTTTACTTTCCTTATATACATAATGTATAAGGAAAGTATTGTAACGGGGTCGAAAATTCGAATTCGAGTTTTCGACGGGAGAGCACGTTTCAAGCATCCCTGATTACGAATCAAACATTTTTGAAGTGATGTCTGTCTCTGTCTGTGTGTGTCAGTGAGCCTGTGGAGACGATAACTGGCGAATGAATGGACCGATTCGAACGAAATTTGGTACAAAAATCACAATCCGTAAACACTGGAAGCCTAATATTTTTATACGTAATCGAATGCCCAGAACCCCCCCCCTAAATTTTCGAATGAAATTTTGAAAATATAGTCAAAACATCAAAACCGCTAATAAAGTTACACAAATACACATTTCTTATGTAATTTTTCATTAGAAAACGATTGGCATAAATTTTAGAACCCTAACATGAACCGTTCTCGAGATATTGCACATTTTTCAAAAAAATTATCAAAAAGTTATATAAAATAAAAAATAAAAATATTTCCTATTGAGAAACATGTTCACTTTTCATATGTAATACCATGCGATAAATTGAGTGACATCATTCTCGTGGATCTAGCTCGTTCCATTCATGAAAAAAAGATACTTTGAGTAATACGTTTGTATTTGAACGCCAATAGTCATTTATCTGCTATAAGAATAACTTATTTCTCCGTCCATACCGCTTGGCAAGATTTTGGCGGAATGTCGCCAACTTAGGGACATTTTTAATTGTTGCCAAATTAACAAAAATCTCGCCAAATTGATAAAAATAACGCTAAATCAATGAAAATGACGACTAATTCAAGAAAATTCAATATCATGGAAAGAATATAAGTATCTACTATAAGAATAGCGTTTTTTTTAGCTGTAAAAGTAGTAAATTCATTGCATTATATAAGCAAAGTCATGTGTTGCCCACATCAGATTTTTTAAATTGTATTTAACTTTATCTATGGTCGTTCAAACATTTGAGGTCCAAAATAATCAAGTTCATTCATCACAGTAAAGTGAAATTCGGTATAACGTTTTCTCTTATACATTTCAGTTCTTTCAATTTTGAAGTCCTGGCCCGCCATAGAACTTTACTTGTTTTTAGAGAATAACTCGAAAATCAGAGAAAGTAGAAAATCTAAATTTAATGTATCGTTTTCGTATGGGGTATATTTTAATTCTTTCAATTTTGCCTTAGAAATTGACTTTTTTTTTTGGGGGGGGGGGGGGGGGGGGAATAACTCTAGAACCGGAGTATCAGTATCTAAAAGGTCCAAGTTTAGAATGTCGTTGTCATTTGCCGTATATCTTAGCTCGTTGGATTTAAAACCTGATCGAGCTAGCCCGTCCTAGGCCCAACAAAAAGAATGTACTCTTTTTTAAGAATAACTCCAAAACTGTAGCAGCTTGAATATCTAAATTTAGTATATCATTGTATTATAGGGTATATTTTATTTCTTTGGATTTTAAACCTTATCAGGCTAGTCCGTCTTGGTCCCGACCTAGAAATGTACTGGTTTTTCGAAAATAACTCGAAAATCGAAGCAACTAAAAAAATGAGTATATTCCTATGGCAGACCCAGCATGGGCTAGCTGAATGAAGTTTAAAGTCGAAAAAATGAAATATACCATAAAAGTCAATAGCATGCTAAACTTGGAATTTTTAGCTACTTCGGTTCTCGAGTTATTCATCAAACACGATCGCATTCCTAAGGCGGACTCAAAACGGGCTAGCCCAATGACGTTCAAATTATAAATTATGATAAACCCCAAAAGAAATTGATATACTAAATTTAGATTTCTTAGCTGCTCCGATTTACGAGTTATTCTCGAAAAACGAGTATATTATCACTATGTCAGGCCCAAGACGGGCGAGCCCGATAAGGTTCAAAATCCAAAGAAATAAAATATACCTTAAAAGACAATGATATACTAAATTTAGATATTCTAGCTACTACAGTTTTGGAGTTATTCTTAAAAAACGAGTACATTCTTTTTGTTGGGACCGGGGACGGACTAGCCCGATCAGGTTTTAAATCCAATGACAACATACCGCAAAAGACAACGGAATTCTAAACTTGAAATTTTTAGATACACCGTTTCTAGAGTTATTCCCCCAAAAAGTGAATTTCTAAGGCGGGCCCAAAACGGGCTAGCCCGATACGGTTCAAAATCGAAGGAATTAAAATATTCCCTAAAAGATAAGGATGTACTAAATTTATATTGTCTAATTTCCCCGATTTTCCAGTTATTCCAAAAAAAACGAGTCCATTCCTATGTCGGGCCCAGGACGGGCTACCCCGATAAAGTTCAAATCCAAAGAAACTTAAATATACCCCAAAAGCCAACGATATGTTAAACTTGCAATTTTTAGCTACTTCGGTTCTCGAGTTATTCTTCAAAAACGAATGCATTCTTCAGCGGATCCAAGACGGGCTAGCCCGATGAGGTTCAAAATCTAAATAAAAATCCATCCAAAAGGAAATGATATACTAAATTTGCATTTTTTAGCTACACCGATTGATCGAGTTATTCTTGAAAAGCTAGTAAATCTCTATTGCGGGTCCAAGACGGGCTAGCTCGATAAGGTTCACAATACGATGAAATGTAATATACCCCAAAAGACAATGATATATTAAATTTAGATATTCTAGATGCTCCAAATTTTTAGTTATTCTCAAAAAACGATATATTCCTTTTGTTGAGCTCAGGCTAGCCCGATAAGATTTTCAATCCAAAGAGTTCAAATATACAGTAAATGACAAGGATATGCTAAACTTCAAATTTTTAGATACACATGTTCTCGAGTTATACCGCAAAAATGGGTGAGTTTCTAAGGCGGGCTAACCCGGTAGGGTTCAAAATTGAAAGAATTAAAATATACCCCAAAAGAAAACGATATATTAAATTTAGATCTCCTACTTTCTCTGATTTTCGCATTATTCTCTAAAAACAAGTAAAGTCCTATGACGGGCCCAGAACGAGTTGCCCGAAATGCTTCAAAATCGAAAGAACTGAAATGTACCATAAGAGGAAACGTCGTAACGAATTTCACGTTACTGTGATAAATGAACCTGATTATTTTGGACCTCAAAGGTTTTGAATGAACACCAGATCAAGTTAAATAAAATTTCAAAAATACGATTATATCCCTAGCTCAATCTCCTTGAAAATTAAATGACTGTTTATGTATACCACTTACAATAATCACACCAAATTTCACACAAATTCTTTAGTTATTTCAAAAGATATCGGTCATTTCTTTTGCAATAAATCCCCATTAGTTTCAATGTTAACTCCTCCGCTTTTGATCTCTTATACGAGATCAACGCCGTCTGGTGGAGGCGGTTTTCAGGAACAGCTCCCAGCATTGGGAGGTATAGGCGGTCGGCGCACTATTACTTCTAGGCACTGTTGTCAAGGTTTTTTAGTACGCGGTTAGGCGATCAGCTCTGCAGCCAATCAAAAAGTTGTCCGCTTGACGTCATGGGAATTAAGTTTCGCCATTCGTGATGTTACGATTCAGAATAAAATTTGGGAGGAGTTGTTGAAGCACAAAATATTTTGGCATTGTTACAGTTAAAAATTGTTTGCTAATTTTGAAGTGGCAATATCCAGGTGTAAACAACTTACTAAAAGATTTTAAATTGTACTGTGCACACAGGATCCAAAGGAAATTTAGTAACCTCGGTGGAGTAAGATAACAGTCGCAGTTAACAAGTTTGGTCCCTCCTGAGATCCCGGCAGTAAAATGCGCGCGTTCTTAATTCCTATGTAGTCATTTGCGTACAGCCATGTAAAAATAATGAAGTCAGCACACTCTGGTGGTTAGAGTATCATGAAATTTCTAAAGTGGTCAGAGCAGTATATAGTTAGTAACATATCTGGGCTCAATACAAGAAATCAGGTTTAATCTTCAGTTTCGGCTAATTACTTCTTTTTTAGTTATTGCTGTTTTATTTAATGTATATCGATAACTATTTTCATGAATGTTCCCACCGAAGCTCGAATTTTATTTTTTTTGCGAATTTGCATTTCATGAAAGTACGAAGAAGCTGAAAATATAAAAAATGAATTACACTGAAATGAGTCACCCCGGGTATGTTGGTGTTCAGTTAAACATGTATGTTCTGGATTTTATCGTTGTGACTGTTTTAGGTACCATAAAATACACTCTGCTGCATAAAATATATGCATTCATAAAAAGAAAAAAATTGCAATACAGCCACGAAACTCGAAAGTTATACAAGAGTTGTTTTAAAAGTTGTGAAAATGATCAAACTATCGGCGCCGATGATGTTACAGGGCTCACGCAGCGCGCGTGAGAACGACGCCTCGTGCATCATTTAAAACGACCTGTGTTCTCACTCACGGGTCAGTGTAATTCCTGCTTTGAAACTGCAAGTTGCGTACAAAGATGCCTTTGATATGTACTCGGCGGCGCTACGAACAATTTGTCGGATTTAGAGATCTAAGAGATCTAGAGATCATAGATCTAAGAGAAGCTGGTTTGTCTAATAGATATATCTCCTCGCCCTCTGGGTCGGAGCGATATGGTAGTTACTCGGTGTTGGCAACAGTGGATCAGAGAAGACACATATAACCGTCGCAGAGACTCAGGACGCCCCAGACAGACAACTATGCTAGAGAAAATGGTGAAAGAGAGGAGCCAAGTCTATACCAATGGTGTCGCTATCAACCATTCGAAGGCATTTTCTATTCTCTAAACATCCTGTATCATGGAATACTATTCGAAGACGACTAGCAGAAGGTGGGATTAGGTGTTGACGTTCATTAAGGTACCTACAAATGATTCCTCAATATAGGCAGAGCTGTCTGGATGGGTGCCGAGCTCGGGCAGCCTGGGCAGTGTCAGATTAAAGCATGTCGTCTTAAGGTGGCGAATCCCGCTTCTCTCTCAATTCTAATGACCGCAGCATGCGTGTGTGGAGGAGTACTAGCTAGAGTTCCAATCCAAAATTTGTTATCGAGCGGCACACGGCTATCGCACGTGGTGTGACAGTTTGGGGAGCCTTCTAGTGGGACAGGCGATCTTCTGTAATTGTGCTGTAAGCCAATCTGACGACTCGCTTTTATGTCGACGATATTATGCAACCGATTGTTCTGCTTCTACTGTCATGCCGCGCAGGTTCCATTTACCAACGAGATAACGCTCGACCCCATACTGCACGATTTTCTCAACAATGTCTACGAAAAGGTGGGAAATCCCTGTGGTTAAGCACGTGTATTACATTTCGATTCCCAGCTCTACCCAAACTGCAGCCGTGTTCACGCGGGGTACGGTCACGGTAAATACGTGAGTCCATAAGTCCTTCCGAGATGTTGGTGGTAGGGGAAGGAGAGTACAGTTCCTGTAGATGCCGCCTCCCTACTGGGTTCTGGTCTAAATTGGGTGGCATTCTACCAGTCGTCCAAACAGGTACCACACACCTTTAGTAGGTCGGGCGATATTGGTCGAACAAACAATGTCTTCAAGGATTTATTACCCTCCTATGGCCATCCAGGTCAGCAGACCCATCACCAATAGAACATGTCTGGGACATGCTGGGATGGCAATTGCAGCCTTCTCAGAGTATCACTGAATTAGATGACCAATTACAACATTTGTGGCAAAATTTTCCGGAGAGGGGGCATAAGTAACTTAAATGATTCTGCCACACCGCATATTGGCTAATGTAAGTTAATTTATTGATCATCATACATTAGAGTGGGGTAGTTGCTAGCATAATTAGGCGCAACGAAGGATCTTTGAATCAATTGTTGTTTTCGCTAAAAGAACGTCCAATATATATATATATATATATATATATATATATATATATATATATAAACTTTTTAGTTACTATATTTTGTATTTACCTATTAATTGATGTACCTCCAGATTAAAGATATTTTATTTACTCCCATTTGCCATCCTAAAATGTAAGTGTTTTAGCACTCTATATCATCTGATGGCAACTTGTAGCCTGTATAAACTACATGTGGCTTCATGAAAATTAACGCGATTTGTCAAAGCATTATTTGCATTTTTTGTGACCCCCATAGACCAGTTAAAGAAATTAAACTGTAAATTCTAAATTTTAAAATCGCAAGTCTATTGGGTTGTTAAATCGGAATTCGTTAAAATGATATTCACTAAAATGTACGAAACGCTGTTGGAAACAAAAAGTAGAAATTGTTCCAGAATCTATTGCCGAAAGCCAGATAGTTTTCTGTCTAATTTCAGCTTATAAATCTGAATTATAAATTTGCAACTTTTTAATGATTTAAAAATAGCTGTATGCTTACAATAATGTATGCTTACTGTATATATAGCTGTATGTATAGCTGTATGCTTAAATTTTTACTACACCCGTTTGTAAAGTTCCAGATGCAGTACATTTTCATAATTTTGATTACATATTAAATCACTGAATTTCAGAAAACTTCAACAGATGTTACTTTCTGTTCTGAGATTTTTCTCATCTAATAATCTTTGATACCTCAATTCCATGTACAGAAATGTTTCGCTTTTTTTCCTATTTGCGGGCCTTTTATAAAATTCAAACGCTATAAATGTGGCCATACGTAAGAAAAGGTGCAAAGAGCCAATATTTATACACTTCTTTCTTCTTCGACACAGACTGTCCGACCTACTCAAAGTTATAGCATTTATATACTTGAAACTCCTCCAACTATATCTTTTCAGTTTCTCCTATCCTTTCAGCTTGTCTGCGCACTGAATTTATATTGCCCGATAACGGCATGCCCGATAGGCCCATAACATATGAACCCACGTGTTCAGCAATCAGGCCAGAGGCATGGGGTCTGTCATTTGGCGATCGGGTGGAAGAGATAACGCAAATAAAGAGCAATGCGATTCGTTGAAAGCAAACACACGACCGATAATCAGGGGGTCACCAAAGGTCAAGTTCAACTATGATCTTACATAAGAATTAAACCAGATGTGAATTTGAACGGTGATTATGATATAATATTGGTTGATTCGGATTTAGGACGCAAAATCCAGGTTTCGGATGTACTGGGTCAAATGCATGGTCTACTGTCAAACTTTAAAAAAACAGCAAAAAATATAAAAAAAAATTGATAAGACCAATTAAATAAATAACATTATAATTTTAATTATGTGAAATATGATAAAAGTAAAATTGTTATTTCAGTATTGATACAGAGATCCAGACTGAAATTACAAAAATAGACAAAGTAAACAGTTATGTTAAAAGTCATAGCATGAGGTGTAAACTGTGATAGTTAAAAGTCATAACATGAAGTACAAAAACTGTAGAATCAAAACCAAAAGGTGCAAGAGGGAAAGATGAGAAGTAAAGGGGAATGACTACCCAGGATGAGAAAATATTTCCACTTTTAAAATGCGATGGCGACGACTACAATTGCCGATTACCTTCTTCTTCAAAAATGTATCATGCAAGCGTTTGCTAATGCTTGCGCTATTTCATTTTTCATTATCAGTAATAGATCTTGATGCTTTTTTAAACAATGATTGTGTATTGCCACTAGATTGAACACTTGTTGTCTTTACTAGCGTCAAGGATGGCGGATGGCACAGTAGACACTTCAGCATTATATTAAGCAAAACTGACTTAATTCTGGTAGCTAAAGCATTTTTACAATATTTTAGGCCCTGTGCCTTATTTCTCAAAGGTGGCACCCATTTTGAAGCAGTGGTAGTACAATTCTGAATTGTTCTAGTTTGAAGTTATGACGTAAATTTGAACTGATGTAGATGATTGAGTTTTGAGAATGTAAGGAATTGTTGGAAGTATATTGTAAATATTTGATTACAGGGAGTTTCGATTGAGAATTTGAAGCTGCAGGAGTACAAATGAATTTGAATAATTTTTTTGTGTACTGATGAACTTAGTTGTTTTGGGTGTAGCTGTAACAGCAGCATAATTGACACCTTTACGACGAATATAAACAAAAATAAATTATTTCACGTTCTTTAGGGTATAACATATTATTCCTCGTCTTAATTGTCTGAATCACCTTTTCGAAAAGCCATTTTGAACAAGATATTGAATGAGATAGGTGTTCAGACTTGGCTTACAGCGGACACACTTCAGAACTTTTGAACATGAACTCATGCCATCGCTTGCTTAAGAACAACGTGTCCAAGTAATAAATCCACGACAGAAAAACTTGGAATGCCCAAACCTTTAGTACTGAGTGCACTTAAAAGGATTGGATATATACAGGTGTCCCAAAAAGATTGAAACGCACTTTAATTCTTTACCTGCTGGAGATAAGTGGACAATGTAAATTGCAAAAATGTTGAAAGTAAGGTAGGAAATAAGACTACGTTAATGAAATAGTCCGCCCATTAACTTTTAAAAAGTGACACTTTTTAAATTTTTATACGACCTCTTAGACAAATTGGGTCAATCAGAAATTTTTTTTTAATGCAACAAGATCATTAAGAAAACCGCATATCTGTATCTTTAAAATCAACTGAATTATTATAAAGGAAAAAATGACTTATGCCACTTTTCCAGACTGTTTGATCAGTGAAAATAGGGATCATAAACAAATTGACGATGGAAATTGCTTAGATCAAACCATACGTTAATGTGTGTCAACAATTTTTATCACAGATGCATCTAAATGAAGCATTACACAGATAGAGATCATATAAAGCAGTGGTACTCACTATGCATTTGGGGTTCTCCTATGTATTATCATCCGGTTTTATCATTTATGTGATATGTCACAAATTTACATTTCTAATTTGATATAGGGTCCCCACTTACAATATTCAATTTTCAATTAAATATAACTCGCTCAATTTTAAAGATACAGATATGCGTTTTTTTTAACGATCTTGTTGCATTAAAAATACAAATTTTCTGATTGACCCAATTTGCCTAAGGGGGTCGTATAAAAATTTAAAAAGAGTAGCTTTTTGAAAATGAATGGGAGAAATATTTCATTAACGTAGTCTTATTTCTTACATTACTTTCAACCGTTTTGCAATTTACATTGCCCGCTTATCTTCAACAGGTAAAGACTAAGCGCGTTTTAATCTTTTGGGGACACCCTGTATAGTTTAACAACATAGCTTAAATGAACAGCTTTTACACCCTGAGGTAAGGTTGGTGTGTCAAAAATGAAGACAAAGTGCTTTGTTGGAATTATATTCGCAACAAAATTGGTGTGAATAAGTGCCTTTAACACACGACCAAAAATATGACCGATAATTATTCATTCGGTATTTTTAATTTTCAAAACCAACATACTGGTATTAAATATCAGTATTTATGGATTTTCAAATTTTTAAATTATAGCCACCGGATAAAGTGCAAGAACATGCATAACATACTGTAAATTCGAAAAGAAAATGTTTTCAGTTACCTAAATACGCAAAAATATACAACGAGCAACATTAATAATGTTAGTTTATGCCTCGACCTGTTATTCACGAGACTCCACAAAGAAGTAAACAAATCTGATGTGGGCAACACATGACTTTCCTTATATAATGTAATGAATTTACTACTTTTACCATAAAAAAATAGGTTTTTCTTATAGTAGATACTAATATTCTTTCCAAGATATTGAATTTTCGACAATGAGTAGTCATTTTCATTGATTTAGCGGCATTTTTATCCATTTGGCGAGATTTTCATTAATTTGGCAACATTTCAAAAAGCCGCCAAGTTGGCAACATTCCGCTAAAATCGTCGCCAAAATCTCGCCAAGCGTTATGGATGAAGAAATAAGTTATTCTTACAGCAGATAAATGACTATTGGCGTTCAAATACAAAAGTATTATTCAAAGTATCTTTATTCATGAATGGAACGAGCTAGATCCATGAGAATGATGTCACCCAATCTATCGCATGGTATTACATGTGAAAATTGAACATGTTTCTCAATAGGAAATATTTTTTTTTATTTTATATGACTTTTTGATAATTTTTTTGAAAAATGTACAATATCTCGAGAACAGTTCATGTTAGCGTTCTAAAATTTATGTCAATCGTTTTCTAATGAAAAATGACATAAGAAATGTCTATTTGCGTAACTTTATTAACGGTTTTGATTTTTTCAAAATTTCATTCGAAAATTTAGGGGGGTTCTGAACATTCGATTGCGCATAAAAACAATAGGCTTCCAGTGTTTACGGAATGTGATTTTTGTACCAAATTTGGTTCGAATCGGTCCATTCGTTCGTCAGTTATCGTCTCCACAGACTCACTGACACACACACACACACACACAGACATCACCTCAAAAATGTTTGATTCGTGATCAGGGATGCTTGAAACGTTCTCTGCCGTCGAAAACTCGAATTCGAATTTTCAACCCCGTCACAAGACTTTCCTTATACATTATGTATATAAGGAAAGTAATAGGACAGTCTATAAAACAAAATATGTCGAATAGTATATATTTGAACCTGAATCTAAGCATGAAAACCTGCATAAAATATCACTATAAAACTAAACAATATTTTTAAAAAACAAATGACTAAGAAAGCTAGTAATGAAAACAATTAACCCCAACACAGGGAAAACTATTTGCAGGAGCACCAGCAACTACTGAATAAAGATTATCGAAACTATACTTGCAGAAAAACAGAGCTCCCGCCCCATTTCAATGAAAGAGATGATGAAAGGGTTTTAAATAATAATGGGAAAAATTTCAGCTCGCAAGAAACTTAATTTCAAACCTATTTCGAAAATAAGTTAATTAATGCTGGATTAAAGAAAAAATATAATAAGTACAAAAATATATTTTGTTTTCATACTCTAAACAATTATAGATGAATTGAGATAATTTCCAATTAAGTGTTAGAGTCCTTAATTACTAAAAATTAGACAGAATGTGTTGTTGTTGTTGTTGAGACCCAGACCGTCCGACCTACCAGAAAGGTGTAAGGTAACAGAATGGACGGCCGGGAAGTGCCACCCAATTTAGACCGGAACCCAGTGGGGGAGGCATCCACAGGGACCGTACCCTCCTTCCCCTACCACCAACCTCTCGGAAGGACAGACAGAATGTGTTGTTGTTGAAACCCAGACCGTCCGACCTACCAGAAAGGTGTAAGGTAACTGTTTGGACGGTCGGGAAGTGCCACCCAATTTAGACCGGAACCCAGTGGGGGAGGCATCCACAGGGACCGTACCCTCCTTCCCCTACCACCAACCTCTCGGAAGGACTTTCGGACCCACATGTTTAACGTGATCGTACTCCGCATGAACACGGCGGCAGTTTTGGCAGTAGCTGGAATCGAACCCGGGCCTAACGAGTGCAACTCCAGCGCGCTAACCAATGGGCTACCGCGCCCAGACAGAATGTGTGTAAACTCTCAATAAATGAAGTAATACACACATACACACACCCGGCCATACACTTAATTGCCGCAAACCCCTGGGTTGGCTGTATGGTCTGGGCCTTTAACACATACACACACAGGGCGCTGTAGCCCAGTGGTTAGTGTGAGGGAATTGCACTCGGTAGGCCCGGGTTCGATTCCCGCCACTGCCAAAACTGCCACCGTGTTCACGCAGAGTACGATCACGTTAAACATGTGGATCCGTAAGTCCTTCCGAGAGGTTGGTGGTAGGGGAAAGAAGGTACGGTCCCTGTGGATGCCTCCCGCACTGGGATCCGATCTAAATTGGATGGTACTTCCCGGCCATCCAAACAGTTACCTTACACCTTTCTGGTAGGTCGGACGGTCTGGGTCTCAACAACAATAACATATACATACACACAATTAATAAGCGAGGTTAATTCTTACGATATTACTAATATCTCAAAAATATTAAAAATAAAGAACAGTAAAAAAAATGTGGTATATAAAAATGCTGAAATAACAGTATTTTGATGTATAACAGTAGCATAGGAGAGGGGAAGGTCGGAAAAGTTAATACTTTGCTTATTCAGTATTCGGTTTTAATTAATTTTGAAAAATCGAATGATATTCGGTATTCGGCCTTGATATGATTTTGAAAAATCGAATAATATTCGGTATTTGGCTTTTAATTGATTTTGAAACATCTAATAATATTCGGTATTAATATGATTTTCAAAAATCGAATAATATTCGGTATTTGCGTTTAATTGGTTTTAGAAAAATCGAAAAATATTCGGTATTCGGCTAAATCTTGACTCTGTGCATAACTACTTTAAGTCAACATTTTTGCTGCTCGTAACGATGTATTTCATAGCAGATTAAATTATACAGAGGCTGAGTGAATTTCTCTGTCCATTATTTATACTTAAAGGTTTAGATATTACTCACTGAATTCTTACTTAACAGCGCCATAAACAGTTATAATGAAATACCATTCTAATACAAAACTCGGCTTAAAGACACTTTGTTAAACTAATTTTAATAAATGAACTTCAATATTAATAAGGGACGATTACATGGATAGAATCAAGATATCCATTTTAATAATATTTCGGTATAATTTATGATATATCCCGGAAATTCTTATTGCCCCTTGTTCCTTCAATTACAGCAAAATTAATTCCATCATTGCATACACTAATCCAATTAACTGCAGGGAATCTATTTAAAATATGTCTGGGAACTAATACGGAGCACGAAACATTGGACAGCTTCTTTTCTTAAAGAAATGCAATTTAAGGGGAGTCATTTAATCGACACCGTACATAATTTTAGAACATTAAAAACTGAAAGAATCCATTAGTCATGGTTTCTAATTTTACGCAAGATCGCCTTTCTCAGCCAGATACTCGGTAGGCCATTTGCAATACAAACGGAATTTCTCAAAAAAAAAAAAAATACGCGGGAAAAAAGAAAGGGGAAAAAATGGCGAAATAGAAGAAAGTTGGCAGGGACTTCGTTCATTGGAACAATTACACGAGAAAAATATGCAAATTTATGAAAAAAAGGCATCTAACGTTTTTTTTCTCCCCAAAAATATTTTTCATCGAAGTATGTGTACGGAAGTTACAAATCGATCTATCTTTAATACCATATTCAACCTGTTCGGAAACAACCCCCCCCCCCTCCGACTCCTCCTTAGAATAAAGAGATGGGACAACTGCATCAGCAGAAACCAGAATGCGTTTGTTAATATATAGCTGCATTACATGCCCCAGAAATAAATTGCTACTTAACTGGACAAAATTCGTAAAAATGAAAGGAAAATCCTAAAAGGAAGAAAAAAATTAATAAAAGAATGCAAAGCACTGTCTTGGTGATTAAAATTACGAACTAAAGTATCATATGATTAAATAAATAGGAAAACAACCCATTTCGGAAAATACGTGAGCCACGTCATCCAAGAAAACAATGTGTTTCGGAAGTTAAGTGGGTTACTTTTATCAGAAAACTTTAAAACATTCTATCAAATGAGGTTGCTCTTTCCTCAAATCGATGGAGATATTGTGGGGATACTCCGTACCCGTTGACCGCCTTATATATTTTTGTGGAAGGTTTCTGAGACAAGTATATAATTTTGAAAATTCTAGTACAACCAGTTTAGTTCTCAAAATTTCCCCAAACCACCAAATTAGCTATATTTTGCCAAACCAGAACCCAAGTGGGGTTACGGAAAACTTGATAAACGTATATAAGCACAAATAACACAATGTAGCATACAGCTGTTTTGGGGATACGTTGAATCTCCTTCGTCAGTTCGAGAGAACCAACAAACCCGAAGTCCAAAAGAGGAATGGGTGCAAAAGGAAGAAACAGAGGGGATTAAGAAAAAGTCAATCAGAAAGTAGCATAAAGAACAGTCCAGCCAATCCGAAACGAGAAGTAACACACAAGTTTGGCGTGCACTAAAACATAACAAGAATATTCCGTCAAAAGAAGTCCGAACAAGAATAAATTATGCTCAACATAACGAAAAATATATTAAATTGACACATAAGAGCCCCAAAGAAATCGAACAAAGAAAGTGGGGAAAATGTACAGAGCACTCCGCCAGACCGCGGACAAAAATGGAGCACTAGACAAGTTATTCACTAAATTACTAGAATTTTTCTGGATATAGAAGGCTTTAAAAACGTCAAGACAACGTAGTTGACGCGCATTTTTGTATTATAGTTGCTGATGAAAACTCAAAACGGTGGTCAAAGTGATAACAATGTTGAGCAATTGAAGATTCATTAAATTCCTGTTTTTGACGTAGTCATACGAAATTTTAAAGCACCTTTAGTTTGACCCATATAAAAAAGGCCACACCAGCAAGAAACACTGTTAATGCCCCAACTATTAGTGGGGTTGTTCTTTTTGTAAAACGATGAAAGTATCACGGTAATGCTCAGTTTCCCGTGACTACCTTATACAAATTATGTGGAATGTTTCCAAAGAACCTACTTAGAAAATTCTGGGTTCAATCATGTTCTCCGAAAGTCGCCCAAATTGGCTATATTTTGCCAGATTCGTCGCCAAAATCAAGAGATTCAGAACTCTTTTTAATGACGACCGATAACTGCAAATATTATTTTCCAGAAAGGCTACATTTAACACTGGGAAAGCTAGCTATATACTTACTTACTCCAGATGTTCTACATATAGATCATGTGTACTATGTAAATCCAAACTCTAAACAAAACATGGAATAATTTGTATTATACTGTCCACGTCTTCAAAAGCCTTTCATAGGGAAGGGAAATAAAGCGACAGACTAAATTTTGAATGCAAACTAATTATTGCATGAACGCATAGATCAATGGGAGCAACCCAAACATCGCAATCTTATTATCCATGGCAGATCTGATTTCAGAATCTCTGCAGAGTGGAAATCTCGCCATTCACGTGTTTTCGACCAGAAAACAACCCTCCGGGCAGTACAAAGATTGGGTCCGTATTTTCTCAGAATGGACTCATTGTTCATCAGAACACTTTTGTGTACACTGAATATAATAGACCGATGTTTGTGGGTTTACGGATAATTTATGTAAATTAAGGAGAGACAGCAGACGTATACATGGTAAGTGAAAATTCGGGCATATAACATCTTTATAATCATATAATGTACTCGAGAACCCAATATAGTAGATTTTTGATGTTAAAAACATCTATGGATGAAACTCTTGAAAATGTCATAATGCTTTGAGGATTTTATCTAGGTATCGCTAGTGTTAGTAAAGTAGTCGCTATTGTTAGTTGTAGTTACATAGTATTGAGTATATGCATTTCTGATTGTTTTTAAATTGGGGGTTCCTTAATGATGACTGTAATTAACCAGTGTGTTTTCATAGTTGTAAGATAAAGTACAGAATATGGGGAGATAAAAATAAATTGAAAGGCAAAATAATTTTGAATACGTGGGAATATTCTTTATTATTTTAGTTCTAATTTGCATTGCGCCAATCATTTATTTTTGCAAAATTCACAGTTTAAATAAATATTTTAGGTCTTTCGCCATAGAAATGAATACAATGCAGGACCATTTAACTTATCCCAGCGCCACCTGAATGATTGTCTCGAATGATTCAGGCATTTTCATAATATGAAGTTTTAACTCCTTACTTTTACCTGCATGGTTGGGGGTTTTGTTAAAAAAGAAAAAACGGAGCATTACGAAAAATGTAAACATTTTGTACGCTTATACCCCCGAACATAATAGATAAATATGGAGATCTTGCTTTGCCGAAAATAAGGTCCAGATTATGAATATAGAAAAATAATTTCAATATTTAAATATTTTTGAACTTTTTGAAAATGCCAAACAAAATAGCTCAATCATCGCCTTGTCAAGTTGAGGAATATTGAAGTTTGCCGTTTTACAGGATTGCAATGCTTGCACCTAAAAAAAAGCTAGTTTTAAAAAATGAATAAAAATGTGTGCTCTTTAAAAGCCGTATAAGCGCATATAATTGGATTTTGGATGGAGCTCATTTTTTTAACTTAAAAAATATTTGTCCGAAAAAGTTTTTTTATTCCATACTTTCACTCGAAACATCTTCGAAACTGTAAACAATAGATGTAAATCATAAGCGACAAAAATATTTCCGCTTTTCAAGTTCATAATGCTCAAAAACTAAAAGAAAGCGGTGAATAATAAGCAAGAATGTATAGCTAGTTCTTTGAAAACCTTACAAGTGTATATAATTAAATTTTGAATGGTGCTATGTTTACTCTTGGATAGAGCTCTATTCACTTAGCTAATACTCCCGATAACACCTTTCCTACATTAATAAAAAATCTTCATATAAATACAGTATAGATTAAAATTTATGAGTTAACCGCTTTCAAATTACAAAGAAACAACATCTTTATTAAAAAATAAAAGAGCAAGAAGCTTAACTTCCCATATTGAAGCATATTTAGTATATGTAGTAGAATAGCACACGGGGTTGAAGGTTGGATAAAAGTTGCCACTGCCACGAAGAGAAATAAAAGAGATAAAACCATAGGGACAGGAAAATAAGAGACAGGATACAAATAATGCACAGTACAAACTACGAAGGAAAGAAAACAATAACAGAAAATGTAAACACTGAACAGAAAACGACCATGGCGGTAAGGTTACTGATAGCAGAGCGAATAAAAAAAACTAAAGTGTGTAAACCCGCTAAAAAAAGCACCGGAAGAACAGGAGATCGTTCCTAAGAAAAAAAATAGTAAACGTCTGCATTAATATACCGGATGGCCATAAAATAACGTGGGGTGTTCAGAGCCCTCTAGCGAGTAATGTATTGGACGAATTATAACAAAATTCGGCAAGCGTACTAAGTGGAACATGCGATTTCGATTTCTAAAAAAAAAAAAAAAATATTATTTCCAAAAGTCGCCTCCAGCGGAAATTTTGGCGTTGTTTACAGAGTAAAATACACTAATTTGTAGAATCGCGTTCCGTGTAGCGATCATGTGAATAAAAGGAAAGACTATGAGAATTCTCATCATTCGGAGGCGAATTACCTAGTACTTTTCAATGGCCCTTACCTTATGTGACCGAGCTTTATTAGTCAAGCTGTATTATCATCTTAACGAGAATGCCAGTGCTACCCTTCGTGTCGGCGGTTGAAGAAGTTACGACAATGCCCGATAAGCTTAACAAACTTATGATCCATATGATCCAACGATTTGAAACTACCGGAAATCTAGCACGACAGTCAGGCCGGGGACGCAGAGCGGTCGGCCAGCAACAAGTTGAAGTTGCAACTGCTATTGTGGAACAGGAGATGACGAATGCGCAGGGTAACAGCAGTGCGTGGGCAAGATCCCGGCAAACGGATATGCCATACTTAACGGTATGGAAAATCCTGCATCAGATATTGAAATTTTACCCCTATAAAAGCTGTTCTGTTCAAGAATTGCTCCCTGGCGATGCAGCCACCCGAATTGAGTTTTCTTTGAGATTCTAAGCACGCATGAAAGTGGATGATTCATGGCTGTAGCACATTTTCTGGAGTGACGAAACGCACTTTCATTTGAATGGTGGTATTAACACACACAACTGCCGCATTTGGGCTGCGACTCATCTGCACGCGTGTCTGCAGAAACCTCTCCACTCACCAAAAGTCACAGCGTGGTGCGGCTTTACGGCATCTTTAATCATCGGTCCTTACTTTTACGAGGAAAGTCGCTAAAGTGCACCAGTGACCTGTTCCGTCAATGCTAGGTATGTCAATATGCTACGCAACTTCGTGGTTCCACTACTGCAGCAACGAGGATGTCTTGATTCGACCTCCTTCATGCAGATGGTGCATCACCCCACATCGGACTTAAGGTACAGCGCTTGTTGCGGGAATACTACTCTGATAGCAGAATCATTAATCGTGCATTTCCCACGGCATGGCCACCGAGGTCGCCCAATCTCAATCCTTGTGACTTTTGGCTGTGGGGATTTCTTAAAAGCGTTGTGCATCACGGATATGTCCCCGAAATCGCTACGTTGAAAGAGCAAATAACGTTACACGCGAGACAAATCACTTCTGATATGTTGAGAGTCTGCGTGGGAAATGTCATGCAGCGCATGCAGTTCTTGGAACATCACAATGGTGGTCATATTGAACCTCATTTGTAATTAACAATAAACGTTGTCATACATTAACAAAATTGATGTGTACTGTCTCATTTGGCATTGATTCATTCATTATTCACACTACTACAGTTTCGCAGCGCCTTTTTTTTTTCAGAAATCGAAACCGCATGTTCCATTCTGTGTACATTACTCGCTAGAGGACTCTAAACACCTCACGTTATTTTATGACTACCCGGTATATTGTTTCATTACGAATATATTAATTTTAAATACTATTTAACAAACGGCGAATGTTGATTATATTTCGGCTTTAATGTATACTTCATATATTATTAACATATCTGAACTTATCCCGGCAAACAGATAGATTTTAGCACAAATAATTTTATTCCAAATTGCAAATGAAGATCCAAATATTTGAAATTGAACTAAAATGACGAGCATTAGTCATTACATGGTTAAATACTGAAAGCGCAAGAATCTTTCTCTGAACTTGAGAGACCGCTATCAATCGTTAACTAACTCAAAAGTGAGGCAGAAAGAAAATAAAAAGTGCCCTAAGCAGAAAAAAGATGTGTTTCGCACACACACACACAAAGAAATCAGCGTACTCAACAGAAAGGATCAACAACAGTTGATTATTCTTTTTTCTATAGTGAAGAGTAAAATTTATAAAAAAATTCCACTCGACTTTCTCATACCAGAATCCATATTTTATAAAATTTGAATAAAAAAAATGTTAGTAAGTAAAATTTTGAAAAATCGCTATTGTGGATCCAAATGATTACAATTATAGCGTGTTAGATTTTGATTGATACCCTACTTGACAATGTGCCTCTGAGAGGAGCTAATGACGTCATGAACAAAAAAAATTGTATCGCAGCTATTTTTAACAGCAATGATTGAAATTATGAAGTCTTGTGATCATTGAGTCTCAAGTAAGCTCTTTTATATATGATTATGTCAAATTTTGTCCATGTTAAAAAGTTTAAAATTTCGAATACATTTCGAAGTTTTCACTCGAATTTAATATATATATATATATATATATATATATATATAGTTCTAGATTCTTTAATAATACAGCTGGATAATATAAAGTTTCGTGAAAATCCATTAATATGTGTGGTCGCTATTGTGTACACAGTAAATCACCACAGACACACAGATGGACATCACTCCAAAAATAGCTCAAACGTGTTCAGGAAATCTTAAAACATAAATTGGCATCAAAGTCTTGTTTGTAAATGTTGTTTTGAGTGTCATTTGAGTATCATTTAGTAGCCTTCTGAGGAGCGCTAAATGACAGCTCAGGAGCACCGCGGTTTTCAGGAGTAACAAATCAACAAGAACAACATATAAACGGACCTTTAATATAAAAGCTATCTGTAGCCAATCTCGAGAAATACATGTTTTAAGAAAAGACTTTTCGTGCAAATAATAGCATGACAAAAATTTTTTCAACCAATAAATGCAGATATACTTGCTATTGACATCCCAAAACCACAACTAATCCACGGTTTTACATTAAAAAAATATATTCTAAAATTTATCTAGCTTTATCCAGGATAATTTTCTGCTCAAATGATACGATGCGAAGACATGCATCTATAAACCAATAATATCTGAACTTCCACAATATCACTCTTATTTTCCCTCATCAGCATTTTTATTAAATTTTAGAATTTACGATAAAAATCAAGAATTCCATACATAAAACTTTCGATAAAACTAAATTCGAAAATTAAAAAAAAAAAACTATTTTCAGAAAACATTTATTTACTTTATGCTTGCTGATAAAATTAACACACGCACAGATGCATGGAAATCAAAACAAATAGTAGCAATTATTGCCGAAACTTGAGCGAAAAAGAACACTGCTATCGAATTAACAGCGCTTTTTATCGATCTAGAATACACAATATTCAATAAATACCAAAGATAAATTGAACTAATCTACTTAAATATTCCTAAAATAACAATTCAATAGTTACATATTAACTTATCTTCCAATATTTTATTACAATTTTTTAATACTTTCAACTGTGAAATTGGAGACACCTCTCCTGACATTTTATCAGCAACAGAACAATGAATCCCTTTGATAAAAACCCTATTTGGAAGAAGATATTGATAATCTATATGGTGGAAGAATGAAACGAAAATATGGTGTTGTGGAAAGTTTTGAGAGAAAGTTACAAGAAGTTTAGAATATTATTCCCGTGTGTTTGTTCTGAGAGTATTATATAAAGTGGAAGGGTTTTTTTCGTGTGTGTTGTAAGAGAAAAATATACACATTTCTTAGAAATCCGAGAATAAGAACGAGAAATAAAGAAAGTTATACAAAATGGCTAACCGTTTTATAGGTACTTTCAGGGTTGATATAAAAGTTTTAATTTTTACTTTCCCTATATATGCAGGGTTTCAAGGATAGTCCTTCTCGGGCCAATATCTCACGAATTATGGCAGCTAGCTATGTACTTCTTGTGCCGCTGTAGAGGAAACCTCCTATGCCCAATATACCAAGCCCAATAATGTCAGGGGGTTCCGTTTTAGGGGGTGGTTTAGGGAGCTATTTCAGCCCTTTTTTCAGATAGGGAAAAAAGTCAATTAAAAAGTTGTAGCGCGAGTTATATTTAATACAAAAATGTCTTAATTCCATAACAAAAGATGGAAAGGGATGGGGCAGTCTCTCCCTACAAAATCAAACCATCGGGAAGGAACACAACAACATAATATTTAGACAATGCAACAATATGTGAATGAGTAACAGCCAATTTAGTACCATGTACTAAATGCAAGTTGCATGTTTACATGCTCTAAATGTTGCCCTTCAGCAACGATTTACGCTTGAGTAGTATCTATAACACCTTACGAGCACACATATACTTTTCACACTAAAAACATGATATTATAGCTTATTTTTATCTTTTTTATATAAAAAAAAAGGTCTTGATCCATTTTAATATAAAAAACATGATTTTATAGCTAAAAAAGGTGTATATATACCTTTTTAAAATTTAAACCAAATTTTAAATTTTTTTAGTTAAAAAGCTAGACTATTTAAAATAAATGCGTGAAAAAAAGAGGACCTGAATCGAAGTCCTCTAAATATATTTAAAAGCTAGACTATTAAAATAAATGCGTGCCAAATGAACTTTATGGGGGGACCGTTAGTCCCCCCTCTTCAGGATATCAAATGGATAAAAAAAATTATGAACTAAACAAAATTAAAAAAGTTATAGATACTACTCGCTTGCAAGAGATGAGCGCGTATGCGTTTCAGTATATCCGCATCAACAAGGGAACAGGCAGTTGTGATACGCTGTTGCAGATATGTTATATTTGACGGTGGTGTTGCACAAACCAGCGATTTAAGATGACAGGGAAGACCACGGGAAAGGACCAGAAGATTAATGTCTGGTGTACGTGAAGATAATGCTGCGGGACCTCCTGGTCCTATCTATATCTGGCGAAAGACGTCGTTTTGTTGTGAAACTAACACGTTTGTATTAATTGGACTCGTTCTACAATTTTTAATTGATTTTTCCCCTATCTGCAAAAGGAGCCGTGAAGAGTCCCCTAACTCCCCCAAACAGGGACCATGAGGTCCCCCTGATCTCATTTTGTGGACCATAGGGAGTTTCCTATACAACTACACAAGAAGTACGTAGCTAGCTGCCACAGTTCGTTAACTATTGGCCTGAGAAAGAACTTTCCTTGTAACACTGTATAATATAATGTAGGGAAAGTAACATGAATGCGTCGAAAATTCGAATTTGAATTTTCGACGGAAAAGCACGTTTCAAGCAACCTGAAATTCGAATCAAAATTTTTAACTGATACATGTATGTACGTGTTTGTCCGAAAGTCTGGATGCGATATCTCCCGATCTCCCGAAATAATGAAATTTTTCAAAAAAAAAAAAAAAAAAAAAAAAAAAAAAAAAAAAAAAAAAAAAAAAAAAAAATGATTGTTACAATCAGTGAATATTAGAAACTTATTGATTTTTAACAACACTGCACGTTTTACAAACAGATTTATCCAAAAGAAATTTGCATAAAACTAAAACCCTTCTCTTCGTCTATCTGTAATGCTTGGCGATAAATTTGGAGACTAATTTGGCAAAATCTCATCACTTTGACGTCTTTTTAAAAAATGGTGTTAAATTTACTAAAATATTGCCATATTGCGGAATAAATTATTAAAATATTTTAATATGAGGACTGTATTGCATAGTGGATGCTAGCAATATTTTTGACTAGAAAATGTACTCTGTGTCGTCAGGGATTTAAGATGCAAACGTTTGATAAAAATCACACCGGAACTCATAGCGAATTCTCGAATACCTTTAACAATAACCTGCTAATAACTGAAAACAAAAATGCCGCATTGATGGTGTTAAGATGGAAACAAGAATATCTCGAGGTCCGATTATTTCGGAAAACTACATCCCCTACATGCAAAAAATATTTTTTTTTTCAAAAATTCACGAAAATTAGTCTATTAATAATATAATAATTTTTTGTTCTTTCCTGTGTGTGAAGAAGGAAACTCTGATACTATTTACGTTAGCTAAGGAATCACTTTGCATGGAAATCGTCCCAAATCATTCTAAAATATAAAATAACTATAAAATTAATTCAGATTTTAAAAAAATCTCAAGCGCTCAAAACCCAAAGCGCATCGTTCCAAATCTTGAAGTACCTGTGTACCAAATTTCATGGCCGCACGACGCTTAGATTTGTCGGCACAGACGGCATTAACATATACACAGAAATCTTCATTTATTATTATAGATTGTCAAGTTACATTTGTGCGACATAAGTTAATTTGCTAATTCGAAATTAACTTATGTAAGAAAATTGACAAATGTTAATGTACAATTCGACGTTAAAAATAGTGTGCTATAAATCTTGTACCTTATTATCTCGCTGTGAAAGAAGTAAAGTTATTTCATTATGTAGGAAAAATCATGTACTGCCCACATTAGATTTTTTTTTTATTATTATTATTAAATTTAGAATTCACAATAAAATCAAAGAATTCGGTACATAAAACTTTCGATAGAACTAATTTCGAAAGTATAAAAAAAATATTTTTAGAAAACATTTATTTCCTGTACTTTCTGAAGAAATTAACACACACACATAGACAGAAGCGCAAAAATCAAACAAATATTAGTAATTATTGTCTAAACGAAAAACCTTTACCATAGAATAAACAGCGTTTTTTCATTGATTTGGAATACACAATATTCAATAAAAAAAATCCAATGATAAGTTAAATGAATCCAAGTAAACATTATTAAAATAATAATTCCGTAGTTACATAAATTAACTTATCTCCTAACATTTTATTACATTTTGTTTAATACTTTAAACTGCAAACATTATTAAAATAAGTTAATTTATGTAACTACAGAATTATTATTTTAATAATGTTTGCAATTTAAGTATTAAAAACATTGTAATAAAATATCGGAAGATAAGTTAATTTATGTAACTACAGAATTATTATCTTCCAATATTTTATTACAATTTTTTTTAATACTTTCAACTGTTAAATTTCAAAGTCATCTACCTTTTTTGCTATTTTGTCAGAAACAGAAGAATCCCTTTGATAAAAATTTTGTTTCAAAGAAGATATTAATAATCCTTACAGTGGAGTTTATTCTCCAAGAATGGATGGTGTAAAAGAAAGTTTTGAGAATGTTACAAGAAGTTTAACATCTTATTCCAAAGTGTCCTAAGAGTATTACATAAAGCGAGAGTCGTTTTTATTTTTTATAAGAACTTTTCTTTAATGTTTGAAATATATACATATTTCTCATACATCCGAACATAAGAGTTAATTGAAAAACGGAGAAATCATACAAAATGGCTGACATTTAGCTTTTTAAAGAGCTAAGATGAAAGTTATAACTTTACTTTAGCTTAGCGCCAGCAAAGTCAAAGTGTGGTTACAGTGTTTGTAATTCGAACCACTTTGCTTAAAAAATTATGCTTTCAGAAGTAGATTAATTAAAAAAAAATTAACTGACGTAGCCTAAGAAAACTACAGTGATCGTGATTTAATCACAAGTTGATTTTTCACCGTAAATATATCGGTGGGATCCCAAAATAACAAAAATGGCTTTTGTCGGTCTGTGGATATGTAGGATATTTGGTGTGTGTTTAATTTAGAGTTTAAAACACATTATAAACTATTAAATGGCTGCATGTGCATTCCATTGCTAATGTTACTATTTGCATCTGTAGATCATACAAGACCTATCAAAATTTTAGACCGGATTATATGTATCTACAGCAGTTCTACTTTTATCCAGTGTTTATTTCCCGTCCAAAAGTAAGTAGTACTTACTTCAAAATCGGTGCCCCCATTTCCACTTTTTCGCCGTTCATGTGTCGTTAAATCACCAACAAGGCCCTAACACAAGTCAATTGTTAAAACTTTCTTTCTAGAAAGCTATTTCATATATTCATGATGTTAACTAACGGAATTCAAATATGGGAAAACCATTAAACATCAACAATTATATCTAAAACTTGAGTATTAAAATACTATTACCTCAAATAAACATCCTGTTTATACCATCCCTGGTGCTCAATATTCAATAAAAACCAGCGATAACATTGAATAAATACACAACTATTTCTAAAATGACAATTCTTTTGTCGTATAATAAATTATCCCTAGCATTTTATTATTAAGATTTTTTACTTTCCCCACAATACACAGTATTGTGATGCTACCCCACAATACACAGTATTATCATTACAATACACAGTATTGTCCCCAAAATACACAGTATTATGGTGTGTGTGTTCCCGAATTCACGCATTGTGTTCCCCACAATACACAGTTTTGTGATGCAAAGTATTTGTGATGCGATCAAATATCCCACTCTGGAATGCTTGTATATTTGTGAACGGGATGACTCTCGTAAAAATTGAGCAAATTGAATGGAAATTGGTACGATTATTTCATTTGATGGTCGGGTGAAGCCTTTTATCTTTAATTTGGAGGTAAATGGACTAGTAAAAGGACTCAATTTTTCGAAAATCGAAAAAACAAGAAATTTATAAAGGAACATTCATATGGTAGCAAATGGTGTGTATACGCTTAATTTTTAACGCAACTATTGAGCATTTGTATTCTCTGCAAAGGCGGATCGTACTGTTTGGGATAGGATATGTCAAATACCTGTCTTTTTGACAGGTTCTTCGTTTGGGATGCTTTGCAAGCATTGGCGTTCATGGACACCAATGTCTGCAAAGGGGGATCGAACTGTTTGGGATAGGGTATATCAAATGCCTGTCTTTTTGAGAAATTCTTCGTTTGGTATAGACGCTGCCACACCCGTAAGCAAAAGGTTAACTTTCAATGGATGCTCCCATTTCGTTAACTGTTTTCGGTTTTTTGCCATAAACTTCATCACTGATGAGAACCCGTCATAAAATGGCCATTGTTTTGCGGAGCACGAGGGGTATTCGATTCAAACTTCGAGTCCAATCCATCTGTTTAGCAAATGTGCATCCAGATAGGGCCTCACATCACGATGGAAGTGAAAAGGAGCACTATCTTGCTGGAAATAAAAGTTATCTTCCCTAAACTTCCCACAAATGAGTGGTATGATTCCAGGATAAGTTCCTGGGAAGTGTGTATACATTTCTTGGAGAAACTCTGTGACTAAAGCTAGAAAGCTAGAAAGTCAGTTTCATGGGTCACCCCACTTATCCGAGAAAGTGACTGTTTTGTTCCCAATATCGAAATGCGTTTATTTATAGAAAAATTCATCCGTTGGCTATATCAGATTTCAAAGGAAGCTTTTTTCTTCTAAATACTTTCAACTGCGAAATAGAAGACACCCCATCCTCTATTTTCTCAGCGACAGAAGAATAATCTTTTTTTGAAAAAAAAAATTGGTATTCGGGAAGATATTGATAATCCATACACAGAAAATAAAAGGAAGAGGGAAGGGGGGACAAAGTTTTCAGAAGGGGTAATATGTTTAAAGTCTTATTCAGATGTCTTCTGAAGAATTATATGTGGTTAAGAACTTTTTTCCTTTATCAGAAGAAAGTCTATTTGGGGTTTTTTAAATCTACTTATTTTTCACATACCAAACATAAAAAAATACAGTCAACCCTTCTATAACGCGGTTTCTATATAACGCGGTTTCTATATAACGCGGAGCAAAAATTCTGACATCCCTCCCATAACGCGGTACTCATAAAACGCGGTTTCCATATAACGTGGTTTCTCTATAATGCAACTCAATTAGCTTAAGCAGTCTCCCTATAGCATGAATTTTTCTATTACACTTTTACGGTTGAAATTATTGGGGAATTCCCCTGTTTTTTCACCCACGTACATCACCATTTTTCAATTTCGTTTATAAGGGAAATCCCCTGTAAAGGCAGAAATATACAGCATTGCTGTGGCAATGATTATTAATTTATGATTATTAATTTCCATATAACGCGGTACGAAATGTTCTGTTTTGTACTAATCCTGAATTTCTTATAACGCGGTTTCCATATAAACACAGTATGCGGCTTACATATACCACGGTACGATTTAATCTGATTTGCACTAACCTGAGTTTCATATAACGCGGTTTCCATATAACGTGGTGCGAATTAATCGCGTTATAGGAAGTTTGACTATACTACAATTCTTTTAACGATCTACAAATATTCTTTAATGCATTAATTGATACTGAAAGAATATTAACCTTTTGCTTACGGGTGAGACAGCGTCCATCGCAAACGAAGAACCTCTCAAAAAGACAGGTATTTAACATACCCTATCCCAAACAATTCGACCCCCCTTTGCGGGCATTGGCGTCCATGGCATTGGCGACCCCCCTTTGCGAGCATTGGCGTCCATGGACGCCAATACCCGCAAAGGGGAGTCGAACTGCCGAGCAAAGGGGGGTCGAAGGGGGTAATAAGTTTAAAGTCTTATAGAGATGTATTCTGAAAAATTGTATAGAGTGGAGAACCTTCTTTTTGCCACAGAAAGTTTACTTAATGTTTTAAGAATCTACATATTGTTCGCATACCTAAGATAAAGAAGCGAACGGGAAAACAACATATGTAAACTAAACATGCAAATGTGAAGATAAACATATAAACTAAAGAAGTAAAAAATTTCTATTGGAAAAACGGGTGAACATTTTGCACATTTGAGCCATTCTGTTTAAGGGGACAGTAGACGTTAAAATGAGCAAAAATCGATTAAAATTTTTTTAATATATAACATTATTTTACACATTTAACATTTGCTTACGGGTGGGACAGCGTCCATACCAAACGAAGAACCTCCCAAAAAGACAGGTATTTGGACATACCCTACCCCAAACAGTTCGTTGATCATGGATGTACTGTATCAAATAAAAACTAGTTAAATTTAATTCATCCATTCAAATATTTCTAAAATAGTTATTCAGTATATTATAACGTAGAAATAACGTTCAGTATATTATAACGTAGAATTATTCAAAATTATAACGTAAATTACTGAGCTAAAATTCAATCGATCATATCGATTCAATCGATTTCATAGGCATAGCCACGTTTTTGAAGAGGGGTGGATGAATGAAGAGGGGTGGGTGAACTGGAGTTTACAGTGCTGTATTTTCTTTTCCAATAGGGTACATATAATTGACATATATTTACCTCTAGTGACCTGCAACGCCTAGCTTATGCCACTGACGGTTTGGGAGAAGCTTGCTCTTTTTACTTCCGTGAGAATAAGCTATAAAATTATCACGAATTGAGAATGACTGCATTAAGCAATTATTGGTGGCAAAATTTTTGCAATTACAAATTAGTAAGTAGTAGCATTACTTTCAATCATTGACGGCAATAATTTTGCCATACTGTTGTTGCCACGAAATATTTCTCAGGATCTGTTATAGATAGAGCTTGGATGGTGACGGATACGATTTTAGCATCCAATTCCGCAGGCAAGTGAAGGTTCATTGAGGATTTTCAGTTGCAGTTCCTTTTTCATTTCTGATCAAAAAATTTCACTTTACTTAAAACATCCATTTTTCAAGATTGGCTATAGATAGACCTTAGAGGAGAAGGTGTACAGAATCAGAATCAAATTCCAGAGAAAGTAAGGTGATTTACTTTTCAGGTTCTTTTTTCACTTCTGGTTTTAAAATTTTTCCTTAAAACATCTATTTCTCTTGATTGGCTATAAATAGAGCTTAAATGATGGTTGATTCAGATTCAGCATCAATTCAGCAGTTTGGAAGGAGTTTGGAAGAAGTACACTAATGATTTTCACTTCCGGTTCTGTGACTTTCGGTTTTTTAAAAAATGTTATACGAATGTACGAAATAAATGTGTAGAAGAGTATAAAAATACATAATAGGTCCTTCAAAAATAAAATGTACGCACTTTTTGCCACTCCTTCATGCATATCCTGTATTCATTCTTGCTTTTGTGAAAATATTAAATTACTTTCATTACGTAGTTTCTTGCCTGTGCTCACTTATTGCAAAATATGGTGAAGACAGCATGTAACTTGCTCTGCAAACAAAAGTATTTTTTTATTTCTTTAACATTCATTAAAACTAAACAGGAATCGTTTGTCAGATACCTGTTTAACTTTCCTGGTATGGGTGGTCTGTCTTTACATCCTGAAGACGAAGGATATCTTTTGTATTCCGAAGCTGGTTCATATCGTTACATATTTGTTTTATGATATGATTTTAAGGAATATTTCACGTTGTAGCTATTTTTAAAGCAGTTTGAGTGATTTATTTTAAATTATTTAAAACTTTCTACATAGCATTTTTGATACATTATTTTAATTTCATAGATTAAAACATCACGCAAAATAAATTTTTTATTTAAAATTACATCTAATTATTTCCGGTAATAAAACTCGTTTTTAATTGTAGCTTTTTTTAAATGACGTCATTTCGCCAACATTTCAAAAACTGAAATATCAAAGGGAGTTGTAATCGATTTATTACAAACAATGTTGAATAATAAAGGAATGTTTGTGTGTGATGTTTCTCGTTATTTATTCGAAATTGCGCCAACTCACGTTCTGTATTTAACCGTTCAGTAGTCAGATATTACTTCGCCATTATTTTATTACGATTTTTATTTCAAATGCTTTCATCTGTGAAATCGAAGACACACTTCTTTATTTTCCTAGCGACAGAAGAGTCATATATTTTTGAGAAAAGTTGGTGTTTGAAAAGATATTGATAATCCATATGCAGAGAATAAAACGAAGGATGGCGTTTGAAGAAAGTTTCCAAAAGGGGGGTAATAAGTTTAAAGTCTTATAGAGATGTATTCTGAAAAATTGTATAGAGTGGAGAACCTTCTTTTTGCCACAGAAAGTTTACTTAATGTTTTAAGAATCTACATATTATTCGCATACAGAAGATAAAGGAACGAACGGGAAAACAACATATGTAAACTAGACATGCAAAAGTGAAGATAAACATATAAACTAAAGAAGTAAAAAATTTCTATTGGAAAAACGGGTGAACATTTTGCACATTTAAGCCATTCTGTTTAAGAGGTCAGTGGACGTTAAAATGAGCAAAAATCCTTTCAAAGTTTTTAATATATAACATTATTTTACACTTTTAGCATTTGCTTACGGCTGGGACAGCGTCCATACCAAACGAAGAACCTCCCAAAAAGACATGTATTTGGACATGCCCTACAGCAGGTGCAATGTTTTTGTCGGCGATTTCCAAGGACGCCAATGCCTGCAAAGAGGGATCGAACTGTTTGGGGTAGGGTATATCCAAATACCTGTCTTTTTGGGAGGTTCTTCGTTTGGTATGGGCGCTGTCCCATCCGTAAGCAAAAGGTTGAATGCATTTTTTTCGAAGCGAAATTTTCAAAGGTTTTACATTTTTAAAATGCTCCATGAGTCTTAATTTTTGTCTGAGATGCATGAAATTTGGCAAGAAGACACCTTTCATACCTTTTTATGATACTGTTTATGCATTTTGTAATTGGACTTTATTAAGATAATTAAAAGTGAATAAGAACCTAATTAAATGATGAAAATTAAGTTTTAATGCAGAAAAATATTTTTAAAAAATTAACTTTCTAAGGGATTTGAAATTGAATACCCAAATTTGTTCATAATGTGTTTTAGAGCGATTATAATATAAAATTAATCAAAAATGCAAGCAAATGGCACGCAAGGAGCATTTTCAAATTTTCGTTAAAAAAATGAAATTAAAAAAATATATATATAAAATTATAACAAAATTGAAAATAATTTAATGGTATTTTATATAGTAATGTTAAGAGGAATATTTATACAAATTTTCATGCTTCTGGGTCAATAAATAAATTTAAAAAAATTCAACGTCCACCGTCCCCTTAAGCATCATTATTTATCCGAAAACTAATTGCATTAAGCTATTATTATCTTTTCTTACCACATAGTAGAAAATATAGGAAAAGTGTAGTGATGGGATCGAAAATTTGAATTCGAGTTTTCGACAGAAGAGTACGGTATAATGGATGAGCATCCATGAAGTCGAACGTTTCCGATGTGTGTGAATGTATTTCTGTGGTCGCAATATCTCACGAACGAATGAAGCATTTCGTTTCGAAGATAATTTAGTTCAGTTATTACAATCAATAAATACTGCAATGTAGCCCTATTGATTTGATTTTAAACTCAATCGATTGTTCGAAACACTCTCCTCCTTCAGTTTCTGAACGAATTTTTGAAAAAAAAATCATTAAAAAATCCGGATCTAATGATAAATATATAATCTTTTAAGGCGTCATTTTTGTCTAAAAACGAATAATATACACTTTAGAAAGCTGGCATGAACCGTTCTCAAGATAGTGCACGATTTATGAATGAATATTTGAAAAAAGAATCATTAAAATACCAAGACCTTTAATACTATTAAATAAATAGTCTTTTAACACATAATTGTTCGTTATTAAACGAATGACACAACATGACCGTTGTACAGATATATCACGTTTTTCACATAAATTTATCAAAAAATTACATGAAATTAAAAATGTAGTTAGTATTATTAAATATATGTTCAGTTCCAATATATTACAAAAACAAATCTGTTAACATCATTCTCATACACCTATTTTGTTTCATTCACGAAAGAAGATACTTTGTTGTTGAAACCCAGACCGTCCGACCTACCAGAAAGGTGTAAGGTAACCGTTTGGACGGGCGGAAAGTGCCACCCAATTTAGACCGGAACCCAGTGGGGGAGGCATCCACAGGAACCGTACCCTCCTTCCTCTACCACCAACCTCTCGGAAAGACTTAAGGACCCACATGTTTAACGTGATCGTATTCCGCATGAACACGGCGGCAGTTGTGGCAGCGTGCAAATCCAGTGCGCAAACCACCAGGCTACCGCTCCCGAAATGTGCCAACAGCACGCGGTGTTCCCAGCTGATCACCCACCCAAGTACTAACCGCGCCCGATGCTGCTTGACTTCGGTGATCTAACGAGAACTGGTGTTTTCAGCACGGTAGGGCCGTTGGCTCAGAAGATACTTTGTGTAAGTGTTTTGCATTTTGACGCCAAAGACATAGTCCTTTATTTCATTAATTAAATTAATGTAATTAAATTAATTAAATTATGGGCTTAATTAAATTCCAATTTCATTTTGACGAGGATTTCGTATGTGAGCATGAATAAGTCATTGTGTTTGAACTCATAAGTTGTTAAAGGCACACAGTTTTAATTTATGTGGTGTTAAACCAATGTCAAAAACATTAGATTTTGGCATTAGATTGCTATAGATTTTGAACATCAAAATTTCGATGTGAAAGTAGTACAGTCACCGCATTGTGTGTGGAAAGGTATGTGCTGCCCATATCACAGTTCTTATGTATAAATTCATGCAAAATCAACTGATCAAATGCATTTTTTTCATCAAACCCAAATCTGGTAAGGCGAGAAACGCATAAAATCGATGACATTAGAAATGCCTCGTTTTCCGTTCCCATGTTTACTATTATCATTCAATTACAAAATAATATCCAATGCAGACAAAACAAAATTCAATTAGTGAAAACTCCTGTTTTCATCATTTTCATCTCCTACTTATTCATGAAACTGAAATAGATGAAAACAAAACCATTATTGCCGCAACTGTGGGTTTGGGAAAATCGATGACTACCACATAGTTTCCTCGTCGAAGCATAATATTCAATAAAAACCAAAAATAAATTAAACTAATTCACGCAAATATTGTACAACAACTCAGTGGTTACATGTTAGCTTAGCATCAATATTTCACAATGCGCTGCTTCGATACATTCAGCGGGGGGACTGCTTTCCATATACACGTCGACAGGAAAAAGTTTTTTTTCTCGAAAAAATTACTTTGTAAATGAAGATATGGAAAATCTATACGCGGAGGAATAAAATGGAGGACAGAATTTAGGGAAAACTTCGAGACGCGGTAATAAATTTAAAGTCTTATACAGATGTGTTCTGAACGAGTTATATAGAGTTTGTTTAATCCTGTTTTTTTCCCTTTTCAAAAGAAAGTTTACTTGTGGAATCGAAAATCTACTTATGTAACTATGTTTTTTACACGCTCGTACATAAAGGAAGCAAACAAGAAAAACACAGTTATGAAAGTCCAAAATCCTTGAAAGTCCTGACATCAATAACTGACAAAGCTTGACAAAGTGTAATCCTATTCTTCCTTGAATTCAAATGTGCATTCTTCCTGACGTTGGGTATTTTGAATGCGCTATATATTTGAGATCTGCACATGTTAGTGTTGTTCATTTGAGCATTTCACATGTGTTTATTTGAGCACATGTTAGCGTTGCTTCTTTGAACAGTTCTAGAATCGATTTCTATTCAATATACAATGGTCTACAGCTTTGCAATTAGCCTTTTGCCGATCTCGCTTTTTTGCCGAGTTCAAATACTAACTTTTTATCTCTCCGCTAGGGGTGCTGTTATTCCTTTTATTCGCTCAAGCATAGTACGTTTACTATAGATAGACCTAACGTGTATACTCATGGATTGCTAAAAATATACAAACACTGAACTCACTATCAAAAATATTGCTTTGCACGAACTCACTTGTTATTCACTTGTTGAATCAACATCTTACTTGAATAATTTATTACAATTTGGCGAAATATCGTCAACTTTGTGAATTTTTAGCGGGTCTTGGAAACTTCTCGAATTTTGTAGATTGGCTAAGAACGTCACAAATTACGTTCGTTTTCCAGAACTTTCACAGAGAGCATGATATATAAGCTCGCCGACGTTTAGTTGGGTCATTGAAGTGGTACGAGTCTGCCGAACATAATGCAGAACACAAAAATGTAATTCTTCCTCTGATTATATGCACACTTTAAGTTGTATAAAACAATACTGGTATCCAAACGTGTAAAACATTTAAAAGTTAGATTTACGACATCTGTGTATCGACGTCTGCTCTAAATCGCTTGTGCCGTTCTCCCAGTGGAGTAGCTATATACAAACGTTTCATCGTCAATAACTTACTCCGTCGCTCGTGGTCCGGTCGAGACGAAATAAACTACCTTCAATTAATCTATCAAAACTGTGTAACTTAAAAAAAAGTAAAAAGCAAAAAATTATCGAAACCCTTTCCTAGGTACCTTGTACCATCATCACACACACACACAAAACTTCTCACTCGAAACATGCGATATACAAGGTAGGATCAAACAGTTTGGAGGCTGTGCTGATATCTCCAACCCTGATTGGAGGAGAGAGGAACTATTTTACCGTGGCGCAGAGCCACATGTGGCGCGAGATGTGAAAAGGAAGAAGCAGGTCCGCAGTGCAGGGTTTTTCCAGACAATGCGTGTTAGTGAACTGTAGTCGTTCGCGTTCGTCGAAAATGGAAATGGCGTTTGAAGAACAACGTGCGAATATCAAATTCTACCAGCGTTTAGGGCAAGCTGTAGCAGGTGCAATGTTTCTGTTTTTCCCCCAAACGTTGACCTTCTGCGATTTCCCCTAACGCTGGCAGAATTTGATATTCGCACGTTGTTCTTCAAACGCCATTTCCATTTTCGACGAACGCGAACGACTACAGTTCACTGACACGCATTGTCTGGAAAAACCCTGCACTGCGGACCTGCGTCTTCCTTTTCACGTCTCGAGTAACATGTACCTCTACGCCACGCTAAAATAGTTCCCTTCTCCTCCCATCAGGGTTGGAGATATCAGCACAGTCTCCGAACTTTTTGATCCTACCTTGTATAACGAGCAACAAAGTTGCTGACTTTTTTTTTAAATACAATCTTTGATAGAAAATTGAATATAAATTATCGCAAGAAATATCAGTAACAAAATATATTTCTTTACTATGTAGTGAAGGTCATGTGCTGTATGCATTACATTTTTTAACATCAATACATTTGCATCAGAAAAGAATTAACACTATACCCTTCGTGAATGAAACTTGCTATAATTATTCTCTCCAAAAATTTCGCATGTGAAGGATAGTGAAGCAATGGATCGGGTTTCAAATAAAACCAAACTGCTTCCATTGTTATGCAAATCAGTACAAGGGGTGGATTGATGGAAGAAAGGGCATTAGCATTAAACAGATTATTTTCCGACATAAAAAGTGACTTTTACATAAGAGAATTTTTCTGCGTGTATTTTTCTTTTCAGTACAACGTTTAGCTCCTTTTGATGAGGTAATATTTTGATGTCTACAGTATGATCGAAAAATATGGCATCAATTTTTAAAATCATACTAGCTGCGATGCCAGGCGTTAGCGCTCACTATTTTTAGCAACCAATAATTATTTAACAATCACTTTTCATAGTAATCATTTTTAAAGTAAATAAATAATAATAGAAATTCGACTGTTACGCGAACGCATAGGGTGTTATTCAACTACGCCTTAAATAAGTTCTTTGATGTAAAAAAGCTATCCATTCTATCATATTAAAAGCTAATTTTAGGGCTTCTGCAAAAAGAGCTGGCAGCATCATGAATTTTGAATCATACTTGAACATTGGTATACTTGAACTCAGCATGTATGTATCGTTTGAGGAGATATGCAAATGATTAGAATTTGGGAACAAAAAACAGTTTTATTAAGAAATGGTGGCAATAATAGGATGACATTTTAGTAAGTGGCAAATCATGTCCTGGCAACTGTATAAGCCGATATGCGGTGCAACATAGAGTCAATTATGTTGTTTTTGTTCCCCTGCAGAGGATTCTGCCGTAAATGGTGAAACTGGTCAGCTAATTTAATGATATTGTAAGAAGACTGCAATTGTCGTCCCAGCATGTCCTAGACGTGTACTATTGGTGATAGGCTGGAAGCTGGAAGGCCATAGGAGGTATTAAATCATCGAAGATATTGTTGGGAAAGTCGTACAGTATGTGGCCGAGCGTTACCTTGTTGGTAAATTGAATTTGGGCGCTTGACAGTATAGGCAGAACAAGCGGCTGCATAATATCATCGACGTATAAGCGAGAATTGTCAAATTGGCTTATTGCTAGCTAGAGGAGATCGACTGTACCATGAGATGGCTCCCCAATCTGTAGCACCATGGTCCTTATAACATTATTAATGCTGACAGTTTGATTCTTTGTATAACTCTTAAAATAACATTTGCATGCCGAAATTTGCGGCTGTACCTTAATTTTTTTTATGGGTGCATATATTTTTTGCAACAAAGTGTATTTTTGAGGGTAGAGTAGAACCGCTTAACAGAAATCTACCATTTCGATTTCTCGGTACCTTTCATAATTTTAAATTTTTCATTTCCTCTACAGTGAAAATCATGTGCTGATTGCATCGCATTCTTTCACATCAGAATATTGATTTGCATAAGAAAATAATTAACAAGAGCTGCATTGAGACTACAGCTTGTTAAAATTAATCTCACCAAAAATTTCACAAGTGATAGATCGTGAAGCAATTTATTGGGCTTCAAATAAAAAACCAAGGCGAGTTTTAAAATTCAGTTGAACTTTCTAGCAATATCGAGTATTTTTTATGATACCACATGCTTGCTAGAAAATCATGGGGATACTATATAACGAAGTAATCGTTCAGTTGTAGAGAGTTGATGTAACAAGTGTTAAATTGAATTGTGAGATGCTTCAATGTTTCGAGTAAGGATTCTACATATACGAGCTGACTCGTCAGGCATATTGAAGCCCACTCAGACGGAAGCGTAATCTATTAGCGTCAGCTCTGTTTGTATTTTGACTTTACGAAGAGATATTGAAATAATTATGAGTGTTCTGCACCGAACTGTTCTAATCATTTTATAAAAGCTTATTGTACCTGACAGTTATTTAGTGATCTTGTAAGATAGCTATAGTGTTATTAACTGTATATTGTTCATGTTTACGCTTGTTGGTGCTTTTAAATAACGTTAGTTATCCCGAAATCTAGACGCATTTTTGTATCCTGAGAGTACACCTGTTATCTGAGAAGCAACATCGTAACTACATTGTTCAGAAAACATCGACAAGATTTTATTGCGAAAAACCAGGACAACACTCCAGCTTCAAAAGTGACATAATTCGAAATTTGTAAACTTCTGAGTTGTTGAAATGGTTAAGTTAGATAAAACATTAAACTATCAACCATAAAAAGTGTATTAATGTAGCTTTATAAATGCCCCCCCCAACCCCCGAAAAAAAAACATAAATAGGTTGACGAAATTAAATAAATGTGATTTTATATAACACAATTGACCAAAATTAATGTAATTGGCGTATACCCATTGGTGATGTCACCCACATTTTCATTAGGGATGTTTATCTAGGGTTTCAATTGTAACTACATAATGGTTTCGATTGTTCGTTTTATTCTCATCATCATAATATATTTATACATAGCACATTTAAGTATTTTGTAATATCTGTATATTTACGAGATAAGGGAAAGAAAAAAGTTCTAGATTTATAATATATGCAACAAATGTTAGAAAATAAATTTCTTTATAAGGGGTGTGCTTCGGCCCTGTCGGACCCCCCCCCCCCCCCCCCCCGTCGCAACTTTCTCTATGAATGTATTTAAAAAATTTGGTTTTCCACGGCTATCAATTACTGTCCCATTGTTTAAATTAATGTCAAGAATTTATGCATTTAAATTATATATTCACTTGTGAAAATAATTTTACTATTTTCTGACAACTTTATGAGTTGTGCCACATTTGAAATAGGGTTACGATGCATCAATAGTGTATTTGGCCACGCCCATTTTTAACGTAAAGAGTTTTTTTTTTCTTCATTGAAATGCCTTTATTTGCAATACATATTTAAGAAAGAGGTTTTAAGCAGATGGTTTCATTTCAAATCACTAATTTAGCTGGTGGTAAAATAACAAGGTAAACGAACAAAAATTAAAATAACATTTAGCTAGGAATTTCGTATTGGCATTCACTCTGACATACCACGTCTAAATTTTTATTTTATTCATGACCAAACAGATCACTAGTATTTTATTTTTGACGACAGATATTTATTCAGCTTTTAGTTTGCTAAAAATGCATAACGTTAATATCATTCTATCGCTCCATAGAGATTCAGAAAAAATAAAAGTTCGTAAATAAATAACAATAAAATAATTAATTTTAGGTATTGTTCGTATCCTTCGATAATATTTTAAAAGTATCTTTTACATAAAAAACGATATCGTTTGAACAATGTGTTCGGAAGAAGCTATAATAAAATTATTAAAAAAAGGTGTGCTAAAAAAAACCACAACCAATAATATAAATAAAGCAACATACTATAACTCACTTTAGCTGACCAAGATGAAATATGATGCATGCTTTAGCATGATGATCCACCGTGTAGGGGTTACCTAAACTTCCGCAAATGTAAATTGGATGCAATTAAAAGCTATTTTGCTAATTTGCAATGATCTTTACACTCTGTTGCAAAAAAATATATGCACCCATAAGAAATAAAACTACAGACGCGAAACTCAGCCTCTATGTATCGTTATAGGAGATATGCAAATTATAAGAATTTGAGAGCGAAATGCAGTTTTATTAAGAAATGGTGCCAACAACAAAATGATATTTTAGTAAGTTGTAAATCTCGCCCCCTGACAGCTATCCAAACCGATATTCAATGCGGCATAGAGTCAATTAAGTTGCTTATGCCTCTCTGAGGAAAATTTTGCTAATGTTGCAACTGATCAGCTAATTCAGTGGTATTCTGAGAACAATTGCCGTCCCAACATGTAACAGGTGTGTTCTATTAGTGATAGGTCTGGGGACCCGGGTGGCCATTGGAGGATATTAAATCCTCGAAGACATTGTTAAGAAAGTCGTGCAGTATGTGGTCAAGCGTTATCTTATTGATAAATGGAATCTGGGCGGGCTTGGCAGCACAGGCAGAACAATTGGCTGCAGAATATCGTCGACGTACTACATATTTACGCCTCTGCTACGATTACATGTGCTTTCTCTGATCTACTGTTTTTAATACCGAACAACTACCCCATGGCTCCAACCAAGATGCCGACTGATACATCTGTCAAACCAACGAGCTTCCCTTAGGTCTATGATGCAATCTCTCTCTAAATTCGACAATTGTTCATATCGAGTGCATCTCAAAGACATCTTTATACACAACTTGAAGTATTAAAGCAGAAAATTTAGCTCCAATTGCAGAACCATAAAGTTTTTCACTTCTTTCCTTTTGCATTATTATTTATTCAAGAAAAAAATTTCGAGAAATCTATTGCTGACACTTAACCAATTTATTTCACCGTGTTGCCTAGTGTCAAAAAATGCCAATTATGCGCAATGTCTAGCACAGGTAGCTGGGGTATTTGCCCGGTGCAGAATTGCCGAAACTAAAATGAATGTTTCTGTTGTTACTTATCCCCATTTGACTAACAGCAACATCAGATCAAGTTCATGATCTCCTGAGACCTCAAAAGATCCGGGACCGTTTCTGGGCTGGAATACAGCTGGCTTTTGTGGCAACCAATACAAAACAAAGCATGAAAAGAAGTGGCCTATGCTAAGTTACACTTCGGGCACAGGGGATAATCCTTATGACCTAAAATACATTTCAGTGTACACAGATGACCGCTTCGGAATCTGGTCAGAGCTATTTGGTCTCCTCTGCTGTTCAACCTAATCAGAGCAGCACTAGGCTGGCTACAAGCATACCACTCATGCGGAGAAACCGCTCTCCAAGGAGTGTTGATTTTCAATTTGACCTGGGAGGCAAGTTCTACAGAAGAGAGGCCGTCACTGTCTGAAAGTTCTTTAACGCTACCCTCCTTAGGCAGTCCATCCGCAATTTTGTTGCCATATATAACTACGTGCGACGGTATCCATTGGAAATATGTCTTATGATGAGCACTTAAACTTTTCAATTTCTGGACAAAATTTACAATTGTATAGTCACCATGTCTCCACCACTCAGCCAGATGTTGCAAAGAGCTACGGCTATTACTTGATATCCAGATGTATTTGTAGACTGAATACACACATTAATTCAAAGCCTCATCTATAGCTATCGGTTCTGCTCGGAAAACTGAGCAGTGGTCGTTCTTACTAATTCTTATGTCTCTCTCCTGCTTGATATGCACACCGCTACCAAATATTGCACCATCGCCCTTACTGCCATCAGTATATATTTATAATGCATCATCAGGAATTTTATGAATAGTCTTTAGAGCAAGCTGTTTGACATATTCTGGGTGTTGGATGCTTTTGTTGGCATATGAGAAAGGTTCAGTATTAAAAAAGACCCGATCTTGAAAGGAAGTATTAACAGCATTACAGCAGGCCAAAGAGTTATATTCAACTTCATTTTGAAGCTATCCCTCTCTCTCAGCACAGCTAAATGGGTTCTCTCTCGAGTCGAAGATTGTTGTTCCAATTACGCATATAATTAGAGATTCTGTGCTGATCTCCGTAGCTGTTGAGCTTCGCAAAGTATTTAACCAGGAGGTACTTACTCCTACGTACACTGGTAGACCTGTACTCCATATCCAAGGATCGGGAGGATAAGAGAAATGTATGTGTTCCTAAGAGTCAAATCATCCGCCCCACGATACCTACCAGAAATAAATTTTAATACTTTAAGGCTCGGTATACCTCTAAAAACAAAATTATCTACCGGGTGATTCAAAAGTTCGGAGCAAAAGTAAAACGCTTTAAAAAAATATCTGTGGGTCGGAGAGACATGCGGTTTGCAGATTAATATTCACAGTGGTGGGGGATTTTGTGTGGCATGAAAAAAAATTAGTTCAAACTCTCGACACTCGGGGGCTGCTGCAGATAAAGCCATGGAGATGACTTATGCATGGAGGTGATTGCACACATGACTGGCCTGCGAGATCCCCAGATCTCACACCCTGTGATTTCTTGTTGTGGAGATACCTAAAATCACGGATGTGAGATCTGGGGATCTCACAGGCAGTATGTGTGGAATCACCTCCATGCATAAGTCATCTCCATGGCTTTATCTGCCGCAGCCCCCCCCCCCAAGTGTCGAGAGTTTGAACTAATTTTTTTTTCATGCCACACAAAATCCCCCACCATGATGAATATTAATCTGCAAACCACAAGTCTCTCCGACCCATAGATATTTTTTTATAGCGTTTTACTTTTGCTCCGAACTTTTGAATCACCCGGTATATGTGTACGGCTAAGGATCTCCTGGTCCGAGATGAAACCCAAGTGTTTGGGATGTTTCTCACAGTTTAGTCTCTTAGACGAAAGGTGTCAGGCTCCAGGTTGTACAAATGCCTATTAGTAGTAAAAATACTAGACGAGATGCATGATATCAGTTGATGATGATAACAATGGATTTCGCTTTTGGGGACGCTAAGCGAACTTGTCACCTAGCGTAATATATGCATGTTCCCAAACATGTACGTATAGATGGACCTGTATTAATTGGCTGAATGATTCATGTTTGAATAGATTTAAAGGCCACTTAAGAACGCACGTTATATCGAAAAATACTGTTGCAAATGCGCAATACTCCCGGAGTCTATTTTCCCCTCCTTACATTCGTCTTTTTCGACAACCAAAAGGAGAGAAAACAACCGTAAAGGCATCCTTTCCCATGACGTCAGTCTAGAGTTTCCAAAAGTTGAAGCTAGGAGGAGAGTTGCCATATATGGCGATTTTTCGCCCATTTGACGACTTCCCAAAGATTCGAGAAGCACCTCGAAATAACGATTATTCTACGTAAATATAAGGGAATTATAGAAATTTTTATGGAGAGACTATAAAAGGAATCACCACTCAGTTGGGAGTTAAGTTGGAGTGATACAAGCTGCATTGGACTGCGATTTTCGTCAATATTTTGAGAACAAGTAGCGGCTGTTTTGTGAAATTACTTTCGTCAATATTTTGAGAAATGGGTAGAGCATTTAAGTTTCATTTGACTGTATATTGTTCTTGTTTACGTTGGGCTTGTGAATAAAAGTGTTAATTTTGGAACTCATTCTTGTATCCTGCGTGCACACTCACGATTCCAGAGAATACGACGTTACAATACACTCAATGGCAAGATTGTAGAGGAATTAAAAATATTTCCACATTTCCAGCATTATGAATAGAATACTCAAATCGCTTTTGTTGCGGGTTCCTTCTAATTGGGAATAATTCTCGGCGTATTCGTTCGTCTACCGACGAAACAGAGCATCCCTCATCTGCATGCAAATCGGGCGTGCAAAAATAAAACTTCTTGAAACGAAAAACAACGAGTCTATTCTATCGGAAAATGAATGGGCACTCCGCCGAATAAAAGATCAATTGCCCCGAAGAATTCTTTTTACACGCCCGTACAATTGAGTCGGAGAATCTCCAACTTTTCTTCTATTTTCTGAGAGTGAGGGAAAGAAATCTATTAGATAAAGGATAATCGATACACCTCAACTAATGTTTCGCTTAACGTGTTTCGCGCAGTGGGGAGAAGAAATATAAGAGGTCAGTTAGAATGTTTTCGCTGATTCCAGAAATATTTTAGTATTTAATAGCCTTGCATACAGAAAAAAAATTCCGGTGGGAATTGAAAGGATGAGAACGTACCCATGAAGAAAACTAATATTAAACTAGAGAAAAATCGTCGAATTCGACATGTAGTCTAAGAAGAGTTCTTAACTTTTGTGTTCGTGATCGATATGTAATGGACTGCAATTTTGCACTATTCGTATTGCATAGAAGCACGCAAGAAAAAAACTAAACTATATTTATATACACTATTATACATTCTACACCTACTACAAAACGTTTGCCCCATGGAAACTAAACTACGGACCATACTGTAGATATTACTAATAAGTAGCCGACGAAACGGTAGTTACCTCGACGGAAGTTTTAAGCAAACTATTTTTTCACTGGCGCTCGCCAAATTGGCGAGCTCTACTACTAAGGACGCCAAAGTTCAACATTTTGTATTATAGAAAACATAAGTCATGTTTCTGAACAGAAAACATATAAGGGGCCGCGACAGCCCAGTGGTTAGCGAGCGGGAATTGCACTCGGTCGGCCCGGGTTCGATTCCCGCCACTGCCAAAACTGCCGCAGTGTTCACGCGAAGTACGATCACATTAAACATGTGGGTCCATAAGTCTTTTCGAGAGGTTGGTGTTAGGGGAAGGAGGGTACAGTCCCTGTGGATGCCTCCCCCACTGGGATCTGATATAAATTGGGTGGCACTTGCCGGCCGTCCAAACAGATACCTTATATTTTTCTGGTAGGTCGGACGGTCTGGGTCGAAGAAGAAGACATCTAAGTTTTAAATTGTTGAGCATTCTTGGAGATCTAATGTATGTCCAAAATTTTGCCATATTATTATTTTTACGAAATTTTTTTTTCTTAAAACGTCTATTTCTCAGGATCTTCTGTAGATATAGAGCTCAAATAATGACTGACATGAATTCAGCATAAAATTCTGGAGGGGATAAGATGATCATTAAAAATTTCCACTTCCTGTTTTTTTTTGTTTTTTGTTCTTTTTTTCTTATCCAGTTCATTAGATGTTTTAAGTAGATTTTATTTTACTTGAAACATCTATTTCTCAGGACTTCTTATGTTATTTCATATTTTAGAACCATTTTGGACGATTTTCTCAGGGGCAGTTGGTTCTCAGGAGTTTTTTAGTTATTTCATATTTTAGACCTATTTTTGGCAATTTTCACACGAACCGGTTCCTTATACTAGCCGAAAATTTTATTCCGAACTTTATCATTTTATCACTAAGTTTTCATCCTGCTACCATCGAGAAAAGTCGAAAAATTATCTTTCAAAACAAAATTTCAGCAATTTTTATATAACTCATCTAACAATCACTTGTTTACATTCTGCATCCATTAAAACCAGGCTTCGTTGTAGAAATAATCAAAGTTGGATAATCATTTAAACTAAAAAATATTGTAATTGCGTTGGCACAGAAAATACGCAAAAATAAAGCGGTTTTAGGACGGATACAACATTAAATATAAATTTAAAACAATCTTTGAAATCACGATTTTGACACTGGGAAAAAATATGAATGCCCTATTTAATTTTGAAGTGAGTCACGTGATCTCTTCATATAATATGAGTGTCATTATTATTTCAATTTTTTTTAAAAACTACTTAACGTATTTTGCTGATTTTTTTTATACATTTTATAGGATAATTTGAATATTTCCTAAAATTTTGGAAGCAGTTTGTGAATTTTAACTTTGCTCAAAAAATGTTTGAATAATGAGGTCCCATAGGATTCAATGTATTTCATTTTTTCAATCCGCATTCAATCCAAAATTAATTAGGTAATATTATTAATTTGAATTTCCATATATCCCACAGACTGTCTCACCAACATACTAAAATTTCATTTTGATAAAGTCATTTTTACTACAGTTATCGTGCGAACGGACAGGCAGACAGACAGAATGAACAAAGTCATAAACACTTTTCAACTATGTTTTAAAGTGTTAAAAACCAATTTGAAATTGAAACAATAACACTGTGGTGTGCCTTCTCGGGTCCTGAAGTACCTGTGTATCAAATTTCATTGCTGTACGACACTTAGATTTCGCACTATAGACTACACATACATATTCTTTTATTAAATAAAATTTGCCTACTTAGTCTGTTAATCGTATGGATTCATTTAAAGTTTGTTTGAAAAAGAATTTATGGTATTTTGATGAGATAATATTTTCAGTCTCTAAGGAACTGATTGGTATGAAAATATCTCAAAATGGGGCTGAAGCATAAAATAACTCAAAAACTAATTCGAATTTAATAAAAAAAAAATAACACCAATGTGCACCTTCACGTGTCTTGAAGTAGATCAAATTTTATGGCGCTTAAATTTTTCCGCTACAGACCGCACACACAGACATTTTCTTTTATTATGTAAGATAGCCCTCATGTTTACACTCATGGACATTTCTTTACAAAGTTATTGGGGTGTGTAAGGGGTTTTTTCTAGAAACTCTATATACACCTCATAATCTCTCTGTATACCCCTCATAATCTCTCTGTATATCCCTCATAATCTCTCTGTATATCCCTCATAATCTATCTGTATACCCCTCATAATCTCTCTATACACTTTGTATTCTCTCTGTATACGCTTCGCATTCTCTCTGTATACACTTCATAATCTATCCATATACACTTCATAAATATTTTTCATTAAAGAGTAATATTCTGAAATATCAAATCAAATAGCTTTTGTAATAATCCACAAGTACTAACTGAAACAAAACTATATACGAAGCTAGTGAAATTCCAAAGTTTCAAGCTTCGTAATTTTAGATATGCAAGACTTAACTTTTGCAAAAGAATATTATCTTCTGCAAACGATATTTTAAAATGAGAAATGTGCGAATAAGTATATGTGTTGAAACAAACATACAACTGGAATTCAAATGTTTTCCATATAAATTCTCGTTTTAATTTACGTTCTGAACGCTTTTATTTTAGTAGATTTACTCCATTTGTAGAATGTGTTGAATTAACTGTTGCGTGACTGCAGCTAACACGACGGATAAAATTTGTACATGTAAGTATTGCAATGATATAGACAACAATTTTACGTATATAGTTTTACTTATACGTAAAACCATATATAGGCAATATAAATATATTATATGTAGAACTATATTATATGTAGAACCATACTAATATAAAACCATATATACGTAAAGTAAATATATGTAGAACTATACTAATGTAATGTATTATATGTAAAACTATTATACATAAAACCATACTTTGCCATGCTAAAGCTTTTAACTGTATATGAGCGATACAAGTAAGCTGTAAAGCATTTCTTTACAATTTATTTTCTTTAATGTGTAGCAAACGCTCAGAAGACAGCAATAAATGTTTAGATCTGGAGACCACCACTTTACCTCAACGATTGAATTCTAATCTGTCACGTTCTGTGCCCGGGATCAAAGCCCGGCACTGCCAAGTTAGTGATTTAATCTTCTAGCTATTAATGTAGCGTTCCGAAGCACACTTCATTCTATTATTTCCAGTTATTCAGATTTCTATCAATTTTACACGCATTATAGAAAAATATACTTTTTGTACTCCCCATGAGAAAACGCCAAGAGGCAATGAAAGGAAGTATTCAAAAGTTTACCTCACTTTCTTCATAGGCCACATGATTGCCAACACAATCCATTGCAAACTCGCCTCATCACGGCCTCACAAGCCCTTCTTCCCTTCAACTTCCAGATCGCATGCCTCATCTGAAACCCAACAGCAATGGCAATCGATACATTCACTCGGAAGGGAATGTACTGTAGTGAACGATCATAAGGAGGTATTAAACGTCTTTAGCTGGGTGCGGCGTTCCACGCTTTGACACTGCGATCAAATCCCGGCACTGCCAATTTTATAAAAGTTTCCGAGCCGAAGAATCTCTTAAATAAATGCTTCTTAGAGTCTCGTAAACATATTCTATTTTCACAAAACTCACCTAAAGGAGGCGTTTCCAAAGCTAAAATTAATCTTCGACTAAAGCTAACAACATCCATGGACCATTTTCGCACTTTTTAGCATGAAACACTTCATGTGCTACAATTTTGATAATCTCTATTGAAACAGACATTTCAATCCTACTGCAGAGTCCATTTCGACAAAAAGAGCTTGCAATTTCGTCCCAGTAACTCAACAGCATTGGCTGACCAGTTCAGAACTCCAAGGTTCGATTCTCGGTTGGGGCAGTAAGGTTCTTTACACTACCCCAGCATTCAATTAAAAAAAAGCCGAGTTTCAGGTGTGTCAGTTTATCTGTGTGATTTTTAGAATATATAAGAAAAAATAATACGCTGCTTAACATTTGACTTTTGAATTCTAAATTCTATTTTTAAAAAAAAATCAACCAAAATTTATACTAAACAGACAGTGAATGCCAAAATTTTAGTGTTTCTGTAACTTTTAAGAACGGTTTTCGTGAAATGATAATCCTGAGAGACATTTTAGATAAAATCGTGATTATATTACCCAAAGAAGGGCGGAGAGAACAATTGTATAGAAAACCAGAAAATTCCGAACGTTTAGTGTGATTGTTCTAGATGCACAAAAGATTACTTCTGCCGAAAATATTTGCTGTTGACAAAGATATTTCTGAAGTGCGAGTATTCGAATAAATTGTGTATTGTCCGCAGAAACCCGCAGGAATTCGAATGTTTTCAAAAAAAAGTCTCTAAGGAAATTCTATTCTGAAACTTTTCATTTCAAAAGATTTTCTGCGTTCGCATTCGCTGTTGACTATAACTGTAAGATAACAGGAAGCATAAAATTTATATATTTATGCGTTACCATGCAGGGCCAAAACTTAATTCATCAAAACGTAAAATAACTTTGTGCAAAGAATAAAAGAAAATTAAAAGACGCAATTAAGCACTTATTCTGTTGCTTCACAGCATATAGACGTTGTGAAGATACGTTTGATCCTTTTTAGTCAGAACTAAAAAAGACCAGAAAATTCAAAGTCAAAAAAGACGGAATGGGCACAAACATAAAAACATATCTTCAAGACGGCCATGGCGATGTCCACCAATTACAAAATAGCAAACCAAAGCTGGACCGAGAGCGTAGCAAGCAAAGGACGATAAAAAGGGACCTCAACTGTCAACAGATAGTCTCTGGTAGGTCGGACGGTCTGGGTTTCAACAATCAACAACAACAGATAGTCTCTGTGTGGAAACACCAATTATTTTTACGGTCAGAGCCCGGAGAAAACACTGTTTTTAACACTTTCAAGTTGAAAAGTATATACGACTTTGGTCGTTCTGCCTGCTCGCACGATAACTGCCGTAAAAATGACTTTATCAAAATGAAAATTTGGTATGTTGTTGAGACAGTCTGTGGGACATATGAGAATACAAACGAATAATATCGCTCAATTAGTTTAGGATTCAACCGCAGTTTAAATAATGAAATGCATTGAGCCCTACGGGACCTAATTTTTCAAAAAAATTTTAAGCAAAGTTAAAATTCACAAATTGTTTAGAAAATTTTAGAAAATATATAAATAATCTCATAAAATGTGAAAAAAAAGTTTCAGCAAAATATGTGAAGTAGTTTTTTTAAATGCAAATTGAAATAATAATGACACCCATGATATACTTGACTCCTTGCAAAATAAAATCTGACATCCATTTTTTTTTTCGTGTGTAAAGATCGTGATATTAAGGATATTTTAAATTTATATTTAGTGTTACAACCGTCCTAAAACCGCTTTATGTTTGCGTATTATCTGTGTATCTATATTCTTTGCCTACGCAATTACAATATTTTTTATTTTATATGATTACTAAACTTTGATTATTCCTACAACGAAGCCTAATTTCTATAGCATGCAGATTGTAAACAAATCCAGCGATTGTAAGATGAGTTGTACAAGAATGGCAGAATAATTATTCACGTCACCCAAAATTATTTACTCTGGAGTCTGGAAGATAAGTGATATAAATGAAATATTCATTGCTTTTACGTAGAGAAGCAGAAGAATTATATTTCGATGACGTTATTTGAATAAAATTCATTTTGTTTAACTAGCATGATGAAGTTTAAAGTTTTCAAGTGTAATAAATTACTGTAGTACTGCGATAATTTAAAAATATCACCATTGAATGGATCATATTTTAGAGATGTTTAAATAAAATTGTATTCCAGTTGGAAAGTGTTTCATAATCAATACTTATGCATGATTGATTTATCTTATTTTTATAATTGCATTCTGATTCGATTAAAACTGCAATTGATACTTCCAAATTCAATAATTAACATTTTCTTTAAAATCTTAATGCCGATATTCCTGCTAACACTTTTTATAAGCTCTGCAAGTTGAAATTGCTTTTTTACCTGTTTCAGAATTTTAATTTTATGGTTTTCGGACACAGTCAAATTATTTATTCACAAAATTGAATAAAAATTTGAGATATTCTTAATTATTCAAATTTATAATATTACAATTATTTTAAGTATTGGTAAATTCAGGGCCTGTCTGTATTGGAAGCCTTAAGCGACCGCTTAGGATCAGTATACTCACCCTTGACTACTAATTATATCTATATAAATAAAATTGAAAATGTGTCTGTTTATTTGTTTGCGTGTGTATGTTTGTCTCATCATCAAGGGAGAATGGCTGCACCGAATTGTATGAAATATTTGGGATAGACTTGGAATAGCCCCACTTAAAATTGAGTCCATGTTTCGAGTTTTTAGGACCAGGAGTTATCGATATAAAAACTCACCATGAAATCTTCTATTGAGATAGCATTATGCAAACGATATTTGTTCCAGAAAATTATTTAAAAAATAAATGACATCATATTGCTAAGAGACGGAATTAAACCCAGTGAGTTTATATTTGGAAAAAAAATAACATGTTGCTAAGCAGCAGAATTATACACAATGAGTTTATATTTGAAAAAAAAATAGCATGTTACTAAGCAACGGAATTAAACCCAATAAGTTTATATTTGAAAAAAAATATCATGTTGCCAAGCAACGGAATTAAACCCAATGAATTAATACAGCAGAAAATCTTTTTTTTTATTTAAATAATAAAGAAATGCATATAAATAAATTTTATCGGAATTGGATTATATTCATAACGGTCGTTACAGATATTATTCGTATTTTCAAATTCTTATCATTTGTTTTATTTTAGAGAAAGATTTTTCAAATCTATATATTGTAGTACGGGTGTACTTCTAATACAGGGGTTTAATCTTCGTATCTTCGAAAATATAAGTAGTAAGGCTATATCTTCTAATCCGTAATATAAATAGTACGGGTGTATCTTCTAATACAATTCTAGCGCTTTATTTTGACATATATTGATTCAATTTCATATTTTCTGTAAATTTGTTTACAAACGGGACCAGGAGGTTTTATGCTTCAGATATGCCTATGAAGATTATTTTGTATAGCGAGAACATGAATTCTTGGAACTTCTTTTTGGGAGTCATTATTTAAATATTTTAATAGAATGGTTTGAATAACAGTGCCATTTAGAATACCTATAAGAATTTGCACATGATTGTGAATTTTAAGTTTCTTTATATTGTATGTTCCGTACGAAGAACGGGTAATTGCAAGTATAATTCATCCGATAAATACATAAAAGAAAAAAAAATACAGAACACGACTTTGAGCACCAATAATAAACAAATGGTTCAGAATGCAAAATGTAGAAAACAAAACCAATGAATTAATAAGTTAATCATAGCTAATCAATGCTGGATGGCTAACCATCGGCTCGATTTTTTTTTCTCCCTCTGTTAAAATATATACAATTTTCAATTTTGATTTCTTTGAAGCTTTTCATACCTTTATAAATTGCTACAGTCGAATTATGTATTTGTCAATGACACCCTATTTTTCAGAATTATGGCACTGTCGTGTGCAATTCCTTTTTCTCGGTCTCATTCTTTTTCTGCACCGCTCTTCGCGTTCATATTTTCTGCATTTTATTGAGGGGTTTTTTCCCCTCGTTTTGCACCATTTCCGTTACACAAGCGAACGCTATCACACTATATTCCGTTGTTTGGCCATTTCATTAGTGCGGCACAATTGACCACTCAAAGCTTTGACTCTAGGCCTGGCCCGCATTGGAAAAAAAAGAACATCAGAACGGTGTTCTGCACTACCTAAAATTCTTGTATTCTGTTAAATAGTTTAAATTATTCAGTTTCTCTTTTACTTTTCCTTTAATATATAGTAAAGGAAAATATTTTGATGGGATCAAAAATACGACTCTCGGATTTTTATGTATCTACATGTTTTGAATATCCCTGAATATGAACCAACATTTTAGTAACACTATTTATCCGTCTGCCTGTAAGTCTACGGAGACGATATCTCTCGTACAAATGAAGCAAATCGAATATTATATAGTACAATATTTTCAACTGACAAACGTCAAAAGCCTGTTTTGTTTTTGTTTTTTTAAGAAAAGGAGATAAACCAGGGAAAGGCCTCAATTTTTCAAACTTTTTTCCGAAAATCGAAAAATATCATAAAGAGATAATTATATTGAATATTATTACGGAAACAGTTATTTTACTTGTAATTTTTAATCTAAAAGCAAACGACATTCAAAGAACTCTTACATTCACCACTACTGCATTTTTTTTTTTATATGCTCGATTTTATTTTGCTCGGTATATGAAGGGAAACCAGAGCATATACGTTCACCACTGTCGATCATTGTCGATCGCATCATTTCACCACTTTGGTTCGAAAACAAAAATAATCAAGGCAAAGTAAATGTACTCACTAGTAGAGGTATGGAGTTTCCGGAAAATTTCTGAAATTTTCCACAGAGGAAAATTCTCCGGAAATTTTTGAAATTTTCCTCTATAGTACATTTCAGAGGGAATAACACAAGGTAGAATCAAAAAGTTCGGAGACTGTGCTGATATCTCCAACTCTGATTGGATGAGGGGGGAACTATTTTACCGCGGCGTAGAGACACGTGTGACGCGAGATGTGAAAAGGAAAAAGCAGGTCCGTATTGCAGGGTTTCTCCAGACAATGCGTGTCAGTGAACTGTAGTCGTTCGCATTCGTAGAAAATGGAAATGGCGTTTAAAGAACAACGTGCGAATATCAAATTCTGCCAGCGTTTGGGGAAATCGCCGACAGAAACATTGCACCTGCTGCAATGATTTCCCCAAATGCTGACAGAATTTGATATTCGCACGTTGTTCTTCAAACGCCATTTCCGTTTTCGACGAAAGCGAACGACTACAGTTCACTAACACGCATTTTCTGGAAAATACCTGCTTCTTCCTTTTCACATCTCGCATCACATGTGCCTCTACACCACGGTAAAATAGTTCCCCTCTCCTTCAATCAAGGTTGGAGATATCAGCACAGTCTCCGAACTTTTTGATCCTACCTTGTATATTCAGCGACTTTTAAAAGTATTTATTCTTATATTACAGCTACAGTCAAACATATATTATATAACAAGGCTAAAAAATAGTTTAAATTTAAAAATATATAAGAAATTCTATATGAAAATTTCTTATATCTGTATACTGCAGTTAGCAGCCACAATTTATTGTTTTCCTTAAATACACTTGCTTTTAAAAACTTACAAAAAAAAATTTTATTTCATCTGTAATAATGTTTTTTATCTTCAGAATTCCGATTTTAAGGAATTACATAAAAGGAATAATTAAAAAAAACACGAGAAATAATTAAAAATTGTTAAACCGTATCAGAATCGTAAATAATTTACCGTTTATTATAGGTATAGAAAATAGATTATAAAATATAATATTCTAAAAAATATTAAAAACTGTTTATAATTGAAAAATTCGTTAAATATTATATTGCATTTCTTTCAATAACTACTGATAATTCAAAAGGGCGACATTCTACCATCTCCTTAAAAGCATAACAAAAAATATATATATTAGTTTATTATATGCATAAAAATAAATTATTAAATATATAAACATATTACACGACAAAAATATATTAAAAAATGCTTATAACTAAGCGCTTTTAAAAATAAATTATTTTATATAATATTAAAAATTGTTTTTAAAATACTTGCTTGTAAATGAACGAGTCTCTTGTGAAAGAGACAATTTGCAAGATGAGTTAAGCATATATTGAGTGCTATTTTTCATCAGTAGAAACTGCGAAACTCATTCCACTTTTTTTTATATTTTTATAAATTTTGGAGAACTTAATACTAAAAGACTTCTCAAAACTGTATTTGCTTTTTTTTTAGAATGAGTAAAATGTCACTTGTACCCTTTTAGCTGTTATCCATTCTTTTCTTTTAAAATAAATTGCACATACACACATTTGCAGCCCACATTCCATCTTTTCCCTTTTCAAAATTAGAAAACTCAATATTCAAAAATTTCTTGTAAAGCTATTTGCGTTTCAGAGAAACAGTTTGGAAAGAGTATTACATTCTATTTCAAAATTAATTAAAAAGAAAAAAGAGTGGAAAATTTTCGGAAATTGGAAAATTTCTGGAAAATATCCAACGGAAAATTTGCCCGACCCACATCACTACTCACTAGTATCAAGTGATTAAATTATTTTTAAATAATTTTAGCGAGAAATTAATGGACCCCATTCTTTAAAATTTAACACGAGCCGCTATCGAGATATTGGAAATTTTACTTCTTCGCACGATGCTCAATATCCTCGGATCCATTAAGCAAATCGGATTCAATCTCATATGATTATTTCAATCACTAATCGTCAGAAGCGGATTGATTTTCTGGGTTTAACTGACCAGAGAAAATCCCTCAATTTTGAAAATAGAAATAGATAATTATGTTGAACAATAATTGAATTAAAAAATAGTAATTATGTTAAAAAATGTTACAACAATAACCATTTTATATGTAATATTAATCCAATAAAATAAATTCCAAGCTCATAATTGCACAAAAAACAGTCGCGAACAAAAGCAAACACTCGCCGTTCTGTATCATAAAAGGATATTTTAATGAGCCGTATTAATCCCGACTCCATAAAAAAAATTCCCTAAAACGTGAGAAGAATATTCCCGAATATCCCTACTTGATATGTACCTCAGCACCTCCGCGAAAAACGTTTCTTCCGAGTAATACTTTTTACGTTTTTTTATTCTCGCTTACATTTCACTCCTAAACTTTTGATTAAGAAAAAGAGAGTAAGTCAGTTTCTGCTGTAAATGAGTTGGGGACATAGTATGTCACATTTAAACTTTATATCTACTGATAATCCGACATACAACAAACATATTTCAAAGTCAGTGTAATATTGATACATTTCACAAAAATCTGATATGGGTAGCATATAACTTTCCCCACATAATGCAAGTACTACTTTACTCCTCAAAATTCCAAATAACGGACAAGATCCGCGATACAATGATTTTAACCTTGAAAAATTCACTGACATTTGACTATTGTCTGCATGAAAACATATAAAATTATTTTTTTAAGCACCCAATTAACTTATATTGCTCGTAAATATAACTTGACAATTGAAGTCACTGCTAACATCTGCCAAACAATAGACTCCATGATATCAAAATATGATAATTATTAATTCATCAATGTGTCGTCGTCTTTGTAACTCTAGCGCAATTTTTGACAGTTTGGCGACTTTTTCGACAATTTGGCACAACATTAAAAAAGTCGCCAAGTTGACTATATTTCATCAAATCAGTCACCAAGGTCGCCAAACTCATCGCCAAGTGTTGCATGTTTAACGCTACTACTGTTAATTTTCATGTAATTTTTTAAATATATTTATTTGTGAAACGCGCAATATCTCGAGAACTGTTTAACTTGGCGTTCTAAAGTTTGTGTTATACGTTTTAGAATAAATAGTTAAGTATCAAATGATTATTTATTTAACATTATCGAATATCCTGATTTTTTGCAGGCTATTTCGTAAAAAAAAAATGGCAGGTCCTTTTTTTCCGAATCGTACCGAAATCCAATCAGCGCTAAAGATAAAATTTTATGAAATTGGGTCCATTAGTTTTTCAGTTAGAGTGGATACATACATTGCACAGGCAGATACACACACACACACACACACACACAGGCGTCACGCAAAATATTTTCAAATAAATGTATCCAAAAAATTACATAAAATTCAATATCATCGAATATGTAACACTTTTTCGGCGACCCCGGCAATTAAGTTGACCAAATATCGCCAAGTTGCCAACTTTCTTATAGGGTTCCAAATTAACAAAAATGGCGCTAAAGTTAAGAAAATGTCTCCAAATGGATGAATTAATAAATTGGATGAATTAATAACAATTAATATATTTTAATATAATGGAGCATATTGATTAGTAGATGTTAGCAATATTTCCAATTGTCAAGTTATATTTGCACGAAATAAGTGGATTGGGTACTTCAAAATAAATTTTGTATGTTGTCATCCAGAAAAACGCCCATTGTCGGTGTACTTTTCAACGTTGAAGACATTGAATCGCGTATTTTGTCCATAATTATTTCGCATTGAAAAAAGTTATTGCATTATGTAAAGTAAATCATATGCTTCCGACATCGGATTTTTTTCTTTTGGCATCACCATCAAGTTCTCGGACCTTTTAGACGAAGAATTATTTGCTGTTTCTTTCATTTAAAGAGAGTGTAAATTAAGTTCATGTCAGCAAAGGATTGATATACATACTCCTAACTGAAGATTGGAAGCAAGAGCAAAATTCGTCAAAGAATGATATACCCCTTCCTTGCTTTTATATCCACAGTGAACAAAAAAAGAACCCGAGTAAACAGTTCTCTTCTCATTATGAAAACGTTCGAATTCCAAGAAACATCCTCCCTCCTTCGATTAGCAAGAACAGCCATGAAACCTAACCGTTGCGAATGTTAAGATTAATGGAGACATACAAGATAACTCAACATGCTAAACTTGATGAAGTGCAACGCAGAAGGCGACGATTGTGACAGTCCCGTGTCCTTCTGAAGTTGTTAAGAGGGACACACCCAATGCATTCTGGTGATATACAGGAGAGGATATAGTATCCATTACAGCACAATTGGGTGGTCTCACCCATCTCTTAGTGGTATCTGCTGTTCAAAAACACGATTAAGTTGTTTTCGTTGGAGTTTACATACACAAGTGTTTCGTTTCAGTTTGTGGGAGACTAAATATATTTCTCTGTGGCTGTTGATATCGAGAAAGACCGGTATATCGAGAAATACCAGCTCTATAAACTTCTTTTAAAAAGTTTTCATTTAACTCATCATGACTAGAGCAGTCATTATTTCCCGGCGCGAATTTTAAGGAGTTTTCTGAAATTTCGCGAATTTAAAATTATTTTCTCATCATTGCCTAATTTATATTATAATTTTTGCTTTCTGGCGCAATATATCAAGTTCTCGGACCTTTTAGACGAAGAATTGTTTGCTGTTTCTTTCATATAAAGCGAGTGTAAATTAAGTTCATGTCAGCAAAGGATTGATGGAATACGAAAAAAGTTCCTTTTCCTTGATACACAAAGTCTCCATCGGTTGTCCGTCAATACCCACTAACGGGGCCGAATAACTCTTTTCTAAATTTAGAAACGACGACAGATACTGCATTAAAGAAGAAAATATGTGTATGTACAATCTAATGTATCAAAGCGCTATCCATTTAAATGAAAATCTTGATCTCATGTAACGACATTGCCAGAATTTATGATGCAAGTATTAGTTTTTAAAATAATGCAATATAACGCTTATTGACTTATTACGAGAACCAGTCACTTGTATTATTCCTTCGTAACTAGTAAGCTTCTTGTAGAAATGTTAGTGTAAATCCTGGACCGCAAAATTTTATCGAGATTTCATTATTTATTCCGAATACTTAACCAAATCCTTAATCAAATCTATTATAATAAAGATTCAATTCCAATAAAAAATTATTAATTACCATTAATTACAGAATAATAAAAACATACAATTTTAAGCTACGAAATTTCATCAGCTCAGTATGACCAGCCATAAAAGTTTGCAAGTTTGAAAGAATGAGTGTTCCAAAGGGGGGGAGGGGTTTCCTTCCAATGACCGCTGTAACTAAGTTTTGTTAAAAATTTGTCAATACCTGAAAACCTTATAAAAAATCATAATTAATGAACGAATCAATCCAGACATATTATTTTCGTTTTTTAAGCAGTTTGTGTTAAACAGCTTATGTTAAACTATGAAGATCGGATTGTCAGTGGATTTTTCTATGTCGCAATTATAAAGTAGATCATGTCTTCAAAACGCGATAAGTTCATTGTTTGCAAAAATTTAATTAATTCAGCTATTCACAGTATGGATTCCATTTAAAGCTCGTTGGGCAGATATAATTTTTCCATCTTCCCATTGGTGTCAAGAGAGAAACTGATAATATTTACTTTTGCTAAGAAGCCGATTTGAGTAAAAATCGCTCAAAAGTGCACTTCATTATAAAATAACAAAAAAAGTCACTCAAATTTAAAAAAATCTCTTCGAGATGTCTTCAGGTTTGATCTAAAGTATTACTATACCGTATTTCGTAGCTGTGGGTTATTTAGACCTTCTGCTACATGACCAACGGACAGACATGCGAAAGAACAGAAAAGCAGGTATATTTTATTATTGTAGATTTGTAATTATATATTACCACGAATTAGGGGTTATATAACAAATACATATAAGAGATCGTATGCTAATTTATTCTTAGGAGGTTAGGAGTATTTACTATAGAAGTAATTGGAATAGTTTGGAGTAATTAGAATGTTGCTTTTATTAGGGAGAAAACAATACCTTCTCTGTACAATAGCATTATAAAGAAAAGATAGTTTCTTTCAAAATCTAAAATAGTTATATTAATTTTATTCTTAAAGAGTGTACTACAGAGAGAATCAAAGTACCCCCCAATTTCTTTAACATTTATTACATATTTTCTGCATTTTCAATAGACTTTTCACAACGAAATATCTAAGAGTAGAAAACAATATCACAGCATTCCAGAATCTTTCAAAATATTCCAAAGCGAATTCCGTGAATTCCATAGTCGGAAGTTCCAAAGTATGCAGCTAAAAGTTCTAACATCGCATATTAAAGCGCACTGATGCTCAGATTTTTGAAGAACTTTTCAAAGAATCGAAGACAGAAACTAATATCGGCTTGTAAAGGCATTTTTCTTAGATGTTATAAATTTGATATTAAAATATTATGATGTAGGTAGCATAGGGCATCTCCTACATAAACTACATAAATAAAATTGAAAATCGGTCTATCTTTCTGTCTGTCTGTCTGTCTATGTGTTTGTCTCTTCATCACGAGAGAATGGCTGCACCGAATTTCATGAAATTTTGTGGGTAGCCTTGGAATAGCCCCACTTAAAATTGAGTCCATGTTTTTAGTATCTAGGGCCAGGGGTTGTCTATTTATTAATTAAAAAAACAGTTAAACCATCCATAAACGTAGCATTATACCGAAGATAATTTTTCGCCAATTTATTAAACAAAAAGGATATCATGCCACTTAGCAATGGATTTCAATCCAATGTGTTTGTGCAGCAGACGATTTTCATCAAATATTTTCCGATTTAAATAATAAAGAAATGTACATATAAATCAATTTTATTGAAATTGTATTTTTGACTGGGTTATATCCATTCAGTTATATTCTTCTTCTTTTCAGAAAATATGTTTGTTTTTTTCAATATTTTACCAAAAATCTATGCAACAAGAATCGTATTTGTGGGTGAACGATAGACTCCCAGTCAACTTTTTAATCCCTGTTCTCGAGCAAATATATAGTCTCTAAGTGAACTATTTTATCTTTGCGTATAAATCAAACTACTGTTAATATAGCCGGCCCCCTACAAACATTTATCACGCCTTCCTTCATATTTCATTATGGTTTTTTCATGTCTCCTCCCTCAAAAATTATTAAGGGCCCACCTATCCCACTTGAATGGTGTCACTCTAGCAGATAATTGAAACTGTTAAAACACGAACCAGTTAGTTAAGCATGGTAGAGGCGTATTACTTATCCATAAGGTAAAAATAGTGCTCTACATTAAATTCTTACGCATATAAGTGTTTTTATACCATTCCTGAATATGAGAGTAATTCTTCTTTGTCAAATAATTGCCTTCTGTAACTGATTTAGTGTCAATTCCTACCAGTTAAATAATGTTCTATAGCTTTGTAAATGACATTTTTCTTCGATCACTATTTTTGGGCGAGTTTCTGATTCTAGCTTCGTCCATTCTCCGTCAAAGACGCTGCAATCACTTTTATTAAATCGAGAGTGATCTATGGATAGGCCTAACGTGTATGCTCTGGAATATTTCATTCCGAAGTGTTTGTGGTGCGAACTTCCGTATGAGCTGCATATTATAAACCGGGGTGTAAACCAGTGCTTCTCAACCTTTGAGGGACCTGACATTTTTTTTTCTTTTTATAAAACGAGGGACTGGCCCCAACAAATATACTCAAAAAAATGTTAGAAGGATATATTTACAAGTTCATGCATTAAGCTAACGTGAATATTAATTGATCATGCCATAATCATAAAGCGTATTAGTACGCTCATATATACTGTGTGGTATGTTGAATTACATTTAAATAAGTTATCAGTCATTAGACTTATGAAATGGCGTAGCATATATTGTAATTCCCTGCGGCCAACATCATTCAATTAATATGTGCTGATTTTCATTCACATATCCCATTCTGATCACAAATTTATAATATAATTCAGGGTGAAATTGATTATTGTATTATTAAATTGGTTTTACTGATATTGGTTGGAAAAAACGGTATTTAGTAAGAAAAATAGTTATCCATTGTAATTCACAATAGATAAGTCAGTTGAGCAGTCATATTAAAATTTAAATATGGCTTGGTCACTGACATTTGCTACACAGATGTTAATTGAGCCGTTTTGGTTCTGAGCTTTTTGACACATTCGCGAATATTATTCTCCTTGGAATATTTCCACTATAACATTCATAAAAAAAATGCTTAGAAAACTAAAGCGACACATTCCAGGAAAATCTCTTCCGTACCATCATAATGGGTGCTAGGGCCCGGTACCGTGTCGTGACCTGGCGAATGAGAAAAACTGGTATAAACCATCCTGTATATATAAACCCAGATTTCGCTTCGATTTTATAAATATTATTAATTGTGATTAAAGAGAGTGAACTACCTACCTGGTGGACAAATGCATTCCGCCGTTTCTCTTTTGCTCCTCTTCGGTCCGAAGATGTCGCCGCCGCCGCCGCTACTACTGCTGTGTTGATCACCCTGCGAAAAATAAGGACAAATAATCAATTTAATTAAAAAGAAATATTTTGCAATAAAAACGATTACGCAAAAGATTATTACTTCAGATCAAATTTTATTTGATTTGAAGAAAACGATACCATGTTGTTTAGTAGAGGAATAAATTAAATGTGTTTATGCGACAGACTATTTTTTATTCCCGAAACTTTATGCGAAGAAAATGATACCTTGTTGTTTGGTAGATGAATAAAATTAAATGTGCTTATGCGGCAAACAACGAGTTAGAATATATGGAGAGAGTGCGGTCCAATCTGTTCCTTGTTAGAAACGTGGTCAAACATAGAGCAGGTGCTAGTGGTTGAGGAGGAGAAGGCCACTCATGCTTTGGCGATTTATCGCCTAAACTGTGTCGTGTACCTTCTGTTTTCTTTTTTAACTTCTATTAAAGTTGAGGATGAATGGGAAGTTGTTACACGTATTATATATACATGATTTTAAAAAATATGTATGAAGAAAAATTCGAAATAAGATTAGAATATTTTTATTACCAAAAAATTTTATTACTAAAGACAAATTTTGTTAATGAAGTCAATTTCATAAAACAAATTGAACTGCTAAACAATTGCAAATAAAATATAATAGGAAATAGATTACAAGTATACAAATTGAAGAATATGTATAATATATTTAAAAACAATTATAAAGTATATGAAAAAATTATGTGCATGCTCGCTTAAAATGTGGAATTCTCCACTTTTATCCAGATAAACTTTATCTTTGAAAGTTATGTTAGCAGTATCCATATCTGCTTTGAGGCGTAATACGATTGAGTCATTTTTACATCTAATTTATTTTAACGTATTGTATGCGTACCGTCAAATATAAAACAATGTAATATTTGCAATAATAAAATATTTAACTTTATTTGCATTTTTTTAAATATAAAATGACATTTCAGAATAAAATACAAAATCATGTCCAAATTCATAAATAGGGGCTCAGATATTGAAATAGCCACGATTCTTAAATTGTCAAAACGTGTACGGAAGTGTTTTTGCTTGTTTAATCCACATAGAATCTGGAAATTGTTTAAAACTGTTTTTCTATAAAGTATAGGAAATAAATACGATTATAATATATTACGGAACAAAATAGAAAATTTGCATTTAATTATAATAGTTTCAGAGATTTGACTGCTAATAATTCATTTGAAAAATGCTTTAAATAAATATTGTGAAATTTACATCCAGAATTAAAAAGACCGTAAGCACAATTGCAGTGCGCTAACTCAATGTGGCATAAAAATAAATGTTGTACAATTATATTAAATATTAAAAACTTATAGCAGAAATTGAAGATCAATCTATCCAAAATTATTTCTAAAAATTTTAAAAACAACTAAAGCATTAGGACCAAAATTATAATTAAAGCTATGTGCAGAATTTTAAATTTTAATGACCTTTAAATAGAGTTAATTTTGTATTAATACTTCTGCATTTGTTTTGTTGAAGTTTCTCAGTATGAAGTTTCGCAGTGTGACACAGCCTTATTTTAAAAAATTCAAAGAGTACGGATTTTATTAACAGAACTTTGTGGTTTTGTATTGGGTCGTGGTTTAAAATATGATCATTTAAATTTGAGAAAAGATATGGATCCATCTGCATCATTGAATAAGTTATAAGTGTGTGCATAATGTTGCGTTTGTGTAATTTTCCAGCAGCTTCAATTATACGAAAAGATTTTGCTGCAAGTTTGCAAAGTTTATGTATATCATCACCAGGCGATATTAATCCATCTGTTTTTAATTTTAATTAAATTGGAAAAAGAAGAGTTCACTGTTAATGCCAAAATACATTGTGAGCACTTGAATGATTTGGTTAATTTTTTTATGATGAATCCTGAAATGTAGCCTACAACATCAGTAATAAAAAGGCTCAAATTGCTTAGGTCCATTATATTATTTTCTATGTCTCTAATATTTTGTTCTACCGTTTCATTATAAAAAGTAATATCTTCATTTAAAGTATTAGTGTATTTGTTTATAGATGATGAGACATTCAGGATATTAGTTTCATCTAAAGGCAAGCAGTTTGAATTAAGGGAGGATGTAATCTGGTGATGAGAGAGTAATCTAACGTATGCTGATTTAAATTGTATGGCTGTAGGGTTATTGTTGTGTCCGCCTTTGCTTCGTACTGCACTAAAAAACATTTCAATGTGATCTTGGGAAAGTTTGTACGTGGGTAAAAAAATTAGAAACTGAGAATCAATTAAAATGCTATATAGTAATTTTGTGCTATTGATACATGTTAATAAACCTAAAATTCCCGTTTTTCTGTTACTATGTAAAATTAAAGGGCAATTTATAGTTTTAAAAACAACTGAAGCACATTAGGACCAAAATTATAATTAAAGCTATGTGCAGAATTAAGTTTTAATGACTTTTAAATAGAGTTAATTTTTTATTAAATGCTTCTGCATTTGTAATGTAAAGTATGTAAGTAAAAATGTATGATGTAAGTAAAAATATTTATATTGGTAGAGCTGTTTCTAGATCAAGAAGCCTATTACTTAAATTATGATGAGAAGAATGTGAGGTTCTTTTAGAGTTAAGATTGCTCATTTAATAGATTGCTAACGCATGATCAAGAAGTCGGTGATTCAAATACTTCTTTGGGCAAGGCATATTTCTTTCTCGAGAACTAAACAAGAGTTGTTGTTGTTGAGACCCAGACCGTCCGACCTACCAGAAAGGTGTAACTGTTTGGACGGCCGGAAAGAGCCACTCAATTTAGAACAGAACCCAGTGGGGAAGCATCCACAGGGACCGTACCCTCCTTCCCCTACCACCAACCTCTCGGAAGGACCTACTGACCCACATATTTAACGTGATCGTATTCCGCGTGAACACGGCGACAGTTTTAGCAGCAGAGGGAATCGAACCCAGGCCTACCGAGAGCAATTCCCGCGTACTAACCACTGGGCTACCGCGCCAAACTAAACAAGAGTGTAATACCAAAATACTTCTTGAAAACACTGGGAGTTTGGTGATACATCCTTTGATTTTTAATTCGTGAACGGGGGGAAATATATCTTTTTAATCGAGATGTTTATATGAAATTAATTCTAACCAGCATCGGCACCTATAAAATTTATCCGGAGGGATTCAAGGATAAGATTAACAACATTAACTAGTTTGATGTCCGCCTTTGTGATTTTGGAGTGTCCCCTTGTCATCCCCTATGGGCGTCCATGCTAACTAGTAATACTTATTAAGTACGATTTACTCTGAACTAGAAATAAGATCATGCTCATATATCATTATATAAAATGCACCGAAAAGTTATGATGTAAAATCTAGCTGACATTTTCAATGAATGTAAACTATTATTATATTTTATTATGAACGTAAAATTTTATCATACGACACGTCTTTACTCTCATTAAAACTCCCATTTTTCTTCCCTAGCCACCCAATCTCGCGAGTCGCCAACCGTCGCCAAGTTCCACCTCGAAGGGAAAACATACGAGGATACCGAAAATAACTCTATAACTATCAGCAAAGTACTCCAAATGTTTTTTTAAAGTGTTAGAATGACATTAGAAGTCTTTTGCAATATCACAAACACCAAAAATAAAGCAAAACTTCTAATTATACAGCATTAAAAGCAATGAAATTAATAGCCAAATGAAATGCACCATGCTAAAATCTAGCACAATTACTTTTTAACTCTATTTGTAAGATATATAATGGAAACAAATGTTATCCATGAAAATATTAAAGCCCTCCTTGTACATGCTTTTACTTGCAGCCGTAATTACAACAGTACATAACCATTATTTTACCATTTATATTTCTCGAGTACGCTCTCTGTTAGAAATTGCCATTGAAATGTATAGGGTCACAGTCGGAAGAAAATGCGTTCTCGGGGAATTCGTCCCTAAGACACTTGCCTTTATCTTTGATGAAGATTGCAACCCTTAAGCTCTCTCCATTATACTACCTCGATGGCTTTTTTTTTCTGAAGTTTTATTCGAAGAAAATGATACCATGTTGCTTATACTTGAGACAAACAACAGAGAAGTATAGGAAATACTGTAAACCTCCAATAAGGAAAATAGTCCAATTTGTTTAACATTATAAATAGTTAAAACTTTAAATATTTTGCATATTATCCAATGGTTTTAATTTTCTAAAATAGCATTTAAAATTCCAACTCTATTTCAATAAAACACTTCTTCAAAATGAATGACACTTCAAAACTTGGGAATTCGTTTGGTTTTATTCAGCGAATCTAATTTTTTTTCAATCAAATCCTAGATTTAAAAGTTGGTTTTCAAAGGATTAATTCCTTATCTTTTTTTATTAAAAATACTGCAAACGATAAAAAAATATTTTATAATTATATTTTGCCATTCTACGTAGAAAAACGGCATTCTATAAAATCTATTTGTTTATTTTGGAATATTTCTCGTCAATACTTTTCGCATAAATACTTTTCTTTTGTGCAGTTAGTAAAATTAGAACAAAGACGGTTTAAAAAAAAATTTAACCATGAAAGCATTTATTCTACGATGCCCCAGCATATCTCGTAGAGGTATTGCTTCAATTCTACTTTGCATTGAACTAATAATTTATTTTTACAAAATTGACAGTTTAGCCCTTTTGTCAGAGAAATGAATACAACACAGGACTACTTATCTTATCCCAGCACCACCTGAATTAACTCAAACGATATATAGCCGCTTTTTAATATAGAGTTTTAACTCGCTTTACCTCCATGCGCCTGTAGCTTCCGCAATGTATTCATGTTAAGTTTGCTGCAAGTATAGTAGAGGAATAAAATTAAATGTGTTTATGCAGCAGACGATTTTTTTTTTCCGAAATTTTATTTGAATAAAATGCTACCGAATTGAATTAAATATGTTTATGCAGCAGACGATTTCCATTTCATTTATCCCATTTTAATAAAGCAATTGATACAAAAATAAATTTAATTAATAAACGGTATTATATTTTTAACATTGTTTTATCAGCTAAGACAATAGAATTTAATTTGTCGGTAATATTTAGAGAAAAGTTTCTTAAATGTATATTTTTCAGAATGTATTTTAAATGATTATCGCAACGAGGTAAAAAATGGTACGATAATAACTTTTGCTGCTCTTTCAACGTCTTCATATAAGCGTATGTTTTTTCAGACTCTATATTTTTGTACATTATTCCACAAGCGGGTCCAGAATATTTTATTTAGATTTGTCTGCGCAGATAGTTTTGGATAGCGAGAATATGTATTCATATACATTTTGATTCTTATATGGAATTAAATACAATATTTTAATTGAATTTTTATGAAAAACAATACGAATGCGTTTTGAATTTGCCCATATTTTAAATCGCGAGTAACGGCGGGTATATCTGCTGCATTATAAATTCTACAGATACAGATAAACGATGCTCCTTTAACATTTACCATCATGATCCACGCAGAAATTTTTCTTAATTTACGTCGACTCTTCCTTCCAGTTCCGCGCTGTCGCAGTATAGGAAATATGAGGAAAACTCGCATCAGATGGCGAAACAGACAGACGGTGAACGGCAAATGGAGGCAGAGAGAGAAAACTTCGCTTCATTTCAGCCTCCGAGCGGAAAGACCAACAGGCGCGTCATTAAGGGAAGCATAAAGCCCTGATGAGCACTTTTGGAATTGGAGAACACGGAGAGAATGAATTAAACAGGAAGTATTTAAAGTGCACAATATTTCAACATCATTTTTAGTAGGATATCTAACAGTTTATTTATATTTACGTTTAAACTAAAACTTTTCTGAATTAAATAGTTGTAAAAAGGGAGAAAATTCGCAGAATGCGTCTACAGTGGTCGTTCCATAAGCTAGAATCGCGCTCTCGTTGCATATAACAGCATCCTTGGACAGGTATCCCGCTTTTTAACGAGGATTCCTAAGAAAATCTTTAAGCACCCAAATAATTTTGCAAGAAAAGTCTATGAATGTACACTCAAGAACTATGAATATACACTCAGGGTCTATAGGTCTATAAATATACACTCTAGTTCTATAAATATACACTCTGGTTCTATATATATATATATATACAAGGCCCACTCAATAAGTCTCCGGTCTAACTAAGAAAAAAAAAATTTTTTTTTAGAAATTCGACTTTATTCATCAACATACTCTCCTTCAAGTGTGATACATTCATTCCAGCGTTCCTCTAACTTTGTGATGCCTTTTTTATAGAACGATTTGTCTTTGCCCTTAAAACAGGCCTCAGTTTCGGCAATCACTTCTTCATTTGAGCCAAATTTCTTTCCCTGGAGCATCTTTTTGATGTCTGCAAAAAACCAGTAGTCGCTAGGGGCCAGATCTGGAGAGTACGGTGGGTGAGGAAGCAATTCGAAGCGTAATTCATATAATTTAATCATCGTTTTCATCGACTTGTGACACGGGGCATTGTCTTGGTGGAACAGCACTTTTTCTTTTGCATGTGAGACCGTTTTTTCTTGATTTCTACACTCAATCGATCTTATGATGCCATGTAATATTCGCTATTGATAGTTTTACCTTTCTCAAGATAGTCGATGAACAAAATGCCATGCGCGTCCCAAAATACGGATGCCATAAACTTGGCAACTGACTTTTGGGTTTTGGGTCACTTAGGACGACTTTCACCGGCTGCTGTCCACTCAGCTGACGATCTTTTTGATTCAGGTGTGTAGTAATGGATCCATGTTTCATCCACTGTCACATACCGACGCAAGAAATCCTTCTTATCTCGCTTAAACAGCTCCAAACAGCGTTCTGAATCGTCGACGCGTTGTTGTTTTTGGTCCGGTGTGAGCAAACGCGGCACCCACTTCGAAAGCAACTTACGCATGCTCAAATTTTCGTGTAAAATTGTAAACACACTACCTTCTGATATCTTTAAGGTGTCAGCTATCTCACGCAACTTCACTTTACGGTCTTTCAAAACTATTTTGTGGACTTTTTTTATGTTTTCCGGAACAACTGCCGATTTTGGGCGACCAGAGCGTTCAGCATCATCGGTGTTTGTACGACCGCGTTTAAATTCAGCATACCAGTCAATAATAGTTGATTTCCCTGGTGCAGAGTCTCCGTAACGCTTATCAAGCCACTGTTTGGCTTCAGTATTTTTCCCCGTCAAAACACAATGTTTAATCAACACACGAAATTCTTTTTTATCCATTGTTTTGAAAATTACAAAACTGGGGTTACTAATACCACTGTAACCTGTGAACTAATTGTCAGAATGTCATGAAATTTTGACACGTGTCGTTTGAAGGTTGGTACTATCCAGAAATCATATGGGTCTGTCAACAGTGTTGCCATATATGTGTCAGACCGGAGACTTATTTAGTGAAGTGTTTATATATATATATATATATTATATAAAATCCTCAAAATAGACTGCTGCCCGTATAAAAAGAACTTCGTGTCTGTAAATCAAAGATGAGACGAATTAACTCGTGCTCACAAAAGCAAGCCCAAGTTGCACCTTTAGAAGACAATCAGAATCAATATTTTTCTATTGAAAACAAAAAATTTTCTATTGTGAATTTATCATAAAACAATAAAATATAATTAATATTTTTTTCTTAAGCACTTTTACGAAATGCAATTATATTAACACAAAATAAATACACGTTTGTTTGCAACTAGTAAGGCAGATGTAAACCAAAATGCTCGAGTTTTTTTAATAATCTGAAATCAATAATCAAAATCAGTCAATAAATAATCTTGTAATATTTCACTTGATACACTGTGTTCATTATTACAATACTGCTGTTCGTATCTATCTTGCAATTTACCTGAATTCTGTGACTGGGGCCCTTCAGTCAAAGCACCAGATGATTACAAAATAAACTCATGATCTGCGAAAAGGCATGTGTTGATCACATATTTTAATTACTAACATAAAGTAATTATAGTTTTGCATTATAATCAGTGAACCAGCCACAGAACGCAATGCTTACTTAGCTATTGCCTTAATGACTATGACACAGAACTTGCTATAACTTACGCTGTCTTTTCCAAACCCGAAATTCTGCAGTTATCGCATAAAGGGAAATATGGGGGAAACGTTCATCATTCCGGGAATGAGCGCGACGCAAATGAAGTCTGAGAACAACGCTTCATCACACCCTGTGAGCGGAAGACTCTCAGACGCGAAATTTAAGAGAGCATAAAGCACTTGATGTCAACTTTGGGAATTGCAGAACACAGTGTGAATAAATTAAATGGATACAGTTTATGATATTAGTAGCTTGTAAAGCAGCAGATTAAGAATTTTGGTTACTGGCCAGTGGCGAGTAGGTTCCAAAAAGTAACCGGCCAAAAAATAGCTTCACTGCCCATCCTGCTCCCTGTCAAAACGATGACGAAAAGGGGAGTAAGTTTTTGGCCTTTTTTTTTTTTTTTAGATTTAGAAGAAATCAAAGCACTCTAGACTTCTTTCTTGAATGATTGATGATTGATCGATACAAATTTTGGGCAGCAGAAGCACTCGTTTCACAGTTAAGTTATGCATCAAATATTATTCATGTAATATGCGGTCGCCATTGAAATAGCACAAGCAGATGACAACTGGCTGGATCGTTTAGAGTAAAAATGACGGTTACGTCCACCTGAATACTGTCGTGAAGGAATTCGTCACTTTTATGCAAATTGTAAAATTACATTACTTTTTAAACCTTTATATTAATATTTATTGAATTTGTGACCCGGAACCCTCATGTCGTTGTATATATTTTATCATCTCAATGTATCTTAGTTCTATGCAGAATTTGTGGCCATTTTCATGTCGTATAATATTCTTTCACACTCGAGGAACAGCGTCCGTTGGTTCAAGGTCGCACTTGTTTGCTGGTGGAGACAAAAGTCTTCGTTCTTTTACTCTGTTTTGGGTGACGCAACCTTGGGCTGAATTTCATGTTGTTCTGCACGTGCCTTGGAACTTGTCGTAGAATGGGCGGACCCCTGGATGAATTTGAAATACATGTGTTTTAACATTGGCGGAAAGGAGATTATGTGAGCCCTTCGTAAATTTCTATTGGCCGGGCTCTGGATCCTCCTGGAATGCTTAAAAGTGGTGTGAAGGGTGATTCTGGGCTCTATCCCTGGAAAAACATCTTCGAACTCACGTACGGCTCGGGACTCAACCCTCAGGTTGGGTTACCGTAGTTGTGGGTTCGGGAGAGCTGCCACTGCGGCTACCGTCGCCATTGCTTGACCGGACCCTTGCTGATGCCTTGCCCTCGTCGACCGCCGTGTGAATGTTTGAGAGAGACCTCATATTTCTGATCGTGTACCGGGACCAGAAGAAGCAAATATGATACTGGTCCCTTGGCAAGCCTGATCCGGTACCATGCCGGAAACTGCGGTTCTGCCGTTCCTGCTGGAGCGGGGCAATGTTTGCCCAGAGGGGAATTGCCAGTGGATGCCTGTGCTTTTTCTGCCATGAGTCCTTCCAAGAATTTTATGAGGTAAACCTTGGATATTTAGACGTGCCGTTGGCAGTCGTCTGGACTTGAGCGTCGACTCCGAAGAACTCTTAGCCCTTGATTTCAGCTGCCAGCATTAATTATATATATCATTTAACTTCAGCTTCCATCTTTTATAATTAAGAATTAATACATCTAAAGCAATATAAATTAAGTTAATAATGTTAAATTGAGTTAGTTAATTCCTCGAGTGTGCATTCTCTCCTTTGACCATACCAAATTAAAGTTGATAATATAATATGAGATATTTATATGTTATACTGTTACTTAATGATTTATAGAAATGAATATTTAATTCCGGCAAAGAGCCGATGATTTTAGTAAAGGTGGTCCAGTGGTTGTTAGCTGACTGTGAATCAGCATCTGTAATTTGTGATAACTCCTATCATCTGACTTATAATAAATTAAGATTTAAATGAAATTATGAGTATTTATTTGTGTTGATTTAAGTGTTTTCAGCTGTTGGTGAGATCTTCAAGGCAATGGTATTTCTTTGTTTATTTTGGAATTTGTTGGGTTTCCTTTACAGGTCATCAGTTGGGATTCTCCAACTGACGGGAGGTGTGTTTTGAACCTGGGTTGAAAAATTCTCTGAGAAAGTTAGACTTTCTCGGTCAGCCGTGTCTGGCGGGAAACCGTTGGATCCCGTTATGACAATACTTAGAAGCCTTAGGTCAACTAGTCTACGCATTAGTTTTACCAGTTTCGAGTGTTTCGGCCCTTTTCCACAGCCCTCGGTGAAATGGTAAAATTAGTACACTTTTACCATTGCAACCACTACATCTACTCTTAAGAAATCGGTGGAGACTGGAGAGAAGCAACAAGGCTCGAAAGGGATGTTGCTCCTCTGCTTCTCCACCTGTTGGTGAACCTGCATTTCTTATCTACTGCTGTGCCTTAACACCAGTAACTAAAAACAAAAGTAGAATTTATTCACAAATTTAAATGGTTATATTAATATAACAATTATAGAGAATCTGATGCGGGCAGCACATGACTTTCCTTACATAATCATGGACTTTATTTCAGAGCGTGAGAGAGGGGGGGGGAGGAGACATCGGTTGGAAAAAGTTTGGTTCCAGTTAAAAGACGCTTGAAACGTTCTCCTCCGTCGAAAATTTGAATTCGTTAAATACTTTCCCTATACATTATAATACGTATATAGGGAAAGTAATAAATGGCAAACCCCAAGGATATTCATTAGTGAAATCCTTATTACAATTATCGAGTAGAACATATAGAAGGTTTCTATGCTCCCATTTACAAGCAAATATTAATGTATACCAAAAATAGCAATATTTTCCTTTTAATAAAAGTATGCTTCGAGAAAGTATTTCAACCACTTGACACGAAAAACGGAAAGGGTATCTGTTGTCCGAATTACGGGAATCCTCCGTGAGAAGAATCCTTTTGGCGCGGGTTTTAAGAGGAAGGGCATTATCTAGTAAGGGTCAGCCTGTCTTTCTTTTCTAAAAATGCATTTCCCCTAAATAGGAGGATATTTACTAAAATAGGTGCATTCTGTACAGAATTTATAAAAAAAACTCAGTTATAATATTTTTTTTACTCAATTCAGAGAATCTATCAGTTTTATTTCTACATTTCGAGCATTTAAATTTTGGCCGTTAAATCATTTCACAGCTTTTTTGTCTTTCGACACAGACAGTCCGACCTACCCGCAGGTGTAAGGTATCAGTTTGAACGACCGGCACAGTGCCACCCAGTTTAGACCGAAACCCAGTGAGGGCAACATCCACAGGGACCATACTCTCCTTCTCCTACCACCAACCTCTCAGAAGGACTTTCAGCTCCGTTCTCTAAGCAATGGGACTGTCGCGCCCCCTCGATGGGGCTCCACGACCCAGCCCACACAAAGATTCTAGAAAAGATCCCAAATGTTTGTAAAGAAAGGTCAATGAGTGTACATATTAGGCCTTAAAGTGACCATGCCCGATCGAATAAAAGTTATTTCAGCCCCCTTAGTGGATAATTTAAAAATTAGGATCACGAGGTCGGAAACAATGGGAAATAGACGAAAAAAGCTAATTGTAAAATTGTAGAACACTATCTAATTAGGAGTCAACAATAAAAGTATTACAGAAATAATTTATTTGGCATAGAGTTATTATCGAATAACTAGCTGTTCAGGAATCTTACGTTGTTGAAAATCCAGACCACTTGACTGACCTTAGGGTTTATAGCAGCTGTTTGAATAGCCGGGGGGCATATCCCGACTGTGGCAGAAAATCACTGCGTCGTATGGCCACGAAATTCGGCCCACAAGTACATTCTAGACTCGGGATGACGCACCTAGTCGAGATTTATCTTTTTTTAAATTGGAATTAGATTTTTTTTAGTAATTTTATATTTTCAGATATCTTTCAGAGATTTTCACAGATATAGGTTCCTTTGCGACCGAAAACATTATCACAGCGTTTCCATACTAACCCCATCGCAAAGATCTAATAATGGTGTTCGAATAGTATTTAAACCGAAGTCGTAAGACAATTCCTTAATATTTTTTTCACTGTTTTAGGTTACGTGATACTTATTTCGCTATTGAACATTTTTGAAAGTGCTACGACTTCGTAAGACAATTCCTTCATTTTTTTTTTCACTTTTTTAAATTATGCAATACTTATTTCGCCATTAAACATTTTAAGTGCTACGACTTTAAAAAGTGCTTTTTGAAAGTGCGAATATCGATCGTATCGTGACTTGATCTGGGTTAAAATGTGTTGTGGTCGACTTTTTCGCTTAATTTGCCTTTTTGGTCTTTAAGCCTAACATATAAAGAAATGTATATAAAAATAAATTTCTAACTGGATTATTTATATCAATTACGGCCTTCGCGTTGAATAATTGCGGGGATTATTGATATTTTCAATTTTTTATGTCATCTTCTATTTTGGCAAATATTTTTATACTTATAAATTCTGCTTAGCCAGTTATTGAAACAGAAAACAAGAAAGATCAATCATTCTTAAATCATTGATTATGAAACACTTTCCAACTTCAATGTAATTTTATCTTAATTATCTTGTAATTACATCTCTAAAATGCAATGCATTCCTCGGTAATATTTTAAAACTTATCACAATACTACATTAATTTATTAGATTTGAAAACTTAAACCTTCATCGAAAAAAATGAACATCATTCAAATGACGGCATTGAAATATAAATTGCCTGGTTTAAACATCTCTAAACTACGATACATTCCTCGGTAATATTTTTAAAATTATCATAATATTACGAAAATTTATTATATTTGAAAACTTCATCGAAAACAACTGAAATTCATTCAAATGACGTCATAGAAAAATAACACGCCTGGCTCTCTCTATAAAAGCAACATTTCATTCATAACATTTCCCCATTCATTTCATTCATCAGAATACTATAATAATTTATTTTATTTAAAAATTAAGACCATGGAGCTACAAGTAATTAAACTCTATGCTTAAAACTTCATCGAAAAAATCGTCCTTCTCTCTGTAAAATCAATGCATATTTCATTCATATCAGCTATGCAGACTCCATGGGCTAAATAATTTTGAATTAAAGAAATACAGCACTTCTTATACAACTCATTCTACATATTTTGCTGTTTGCATTTTACATAGGTGAAAAATAGGCTTCGTTGTAGAAATAATCAAATTCGGATGATCATTTAAACTCAAATATATTGTAACTGCGTTCTTTCAGTATGTAGATGCACAGAATTTAAGCAAAAATAAAGCGGTTTTAGGACGGATACAACACTCAATATGAATTAAAAAGAACTTTAAAAATCACGATTTTGAGACAAGATGGATGCCATATTTCATTTTGAAGTGTGTCACGTGATCTTTTCATATCATGGTCACGTGATCGCTTCATATAAGATGCGTAATTATTATTTTGATTTTTATTTAAAAAACTACTGAATATATTTTGCTGAATTTTTTTTTATATATTTTATGGAACAATTTGAATATTACCTAAAATTTTCGAAGCAATTTGTGAATTTTTAATCCGCTTAAAAAATGTTTGAAGAATTAGGTCCCATAGGGTTCAATGTATTTCATCTTTTCAACCCGGGTTCAATCCAAAACTAATTGGGTGATATTATTCATTTATTTTCCCATAGGTCCTACAGACCGTCTGAACAGCATACTAAAATTTCATTTTGATTAAGTAATTTTTACGGCAGTTATCGTGCTAACGGACAGACAGACAGACAGACAGAATGAACAAAATCAAACACTTTTCAACTTTGTTGTAAAGTGTTAAAAAATGGTACGGTATATGTTTTAATACATTTTAACACTTTCATTTTCGCATATATTAATCAAATTTCATATTTTTCAATTTATTAAACAAGATCAGGACGTTTTATTATTCAGATCTGTCTGCGAATATAATTATGTACAGCGTGAATAGATTATTATTACAGCGAGAATAGAGATACTTATTTTCAGAAGAATTAATTTGAATATTTTAAAGAATTCTTTGATTAACAATATCATTTAAAATGCTACAGAAAATTGCACATATATTAAATTACGAGAAACGTCGGGTATATCTGCTATTATCAATTTAAACAAATTGTAAGCTGACCTTTTATCTGTGTGTTTATACAGCGTCGAAAAACTTACCTATTTCCTCTTTGTCAGAAATATAATGAAATTAAATAAAAGAAGTCTTCTAATATTAAAAGTTACTCATTGTAAAATTACTTAAATGTAAAATTTTAGTTTATTTATATATTCCGTACAAAAAAAGGGGTATACTGCTAGTATATTAAGAAATTTATATGCAACAAAAACAAAGTTATGAAAGAACAAATGTGTCAAAATATAACGGTACTTCGCTTTTGAGAAAAAGATGACAAAAAGAAACATTTTTTTTTCTCGTGATGTAGTGACATCACGAGAAAAGTTGTTTATCTGGAATCAGAGAATCCAAGATTTGTCTTTAGGGCAATCTTCAAACTCGAAAAAAAGATTGAAACACTCATCGTACAAATATTTTTTTTTTACATTTGTCGGTATTTCTACATATTATTTTTATCTATCTGAAAGTTGCATTGTAAATTTTTTATATTGTACATTTTTTGAATTGTAAAAATATATATAGAATGCAAAAATATGTACATTATATATTTTTAGAATTTGTTTCACAATGAGTTACCGACGTTTCTTGGTATTTCTATCTTCCTACATGTTCTTTCCATCTTGTTACATGTTCATTTATAAAAATGACTATGCTGTCTGTTGTTTTTTCATGAAGTGAAAATATATTAGATTTAGATTATTACTTATTGAAAAAAAAAATATTTTCGTGCAAATGTACCTGAAATTAAAACTTACGAAGCCAAAATATTTTACCACGCAAAAGACTGAAAAACATTCTTACGCCGATATACATTTGCAAGTTATGCTTATGTCTCAGCCAAATACATTGATTCACAGATTTTTATGCATTACATAATAAAAGAATATGCTTAAAACGAAAGTTCATCTATAGCGAAAATTCGAAACTTCGAACAGAGGTAAAATTCGGTATTGGGGACATCAGATCTCCGTAAGACGCGGCTCGGATATTTTTTTTTTTAATTTGAATTATATTTTACTCGCATTATAATTTAGTCATATATAAATTAATTTAAAATTTTTAACACTTTACAACATAGTTGAAAAGTGTTTATGGCTTTGTTCATTCTATCTGTCTGTCTGTCCGCTAGCACGATAACTGGCGTAAAAATGACTTTATCAAAATGAAATTTTAGTATGTTGTTCAGACGGTCTGTGGAACCTATGGGAATATAAACAAGAAAGATCAATCATGCTTAAAGCATTGATTATAAAACACTTTCCAACTTCAATGCAATTTTATTTAAACATGGCTAAAATGCAATTTATTCCTCGGTAATATTTTAAAACTTATCACAATACTACATTAATTTATTATATTTGAAAACTTAAACCTTCATCGAAAAAAATGAACTTCATTCAAATGACGGCATTGAAATATAAATTGCCTGGTTTAAACATTTCTGAAATCTGATACATTCCTCGGTAATAATTTTAGAATTATCATAATACTACGATAATTTATTATATTTGAAAACTTCATCGAAAACAACTGAAATTCATTCAAATGACGTCATAGAAAAAATAATACGCCTGGCTCTCTCTACAAAAGCAACATTTCATTCATAAATAATTTCCCATTCATGTCATTCATCACAATACTATAACAATTAATTTTATTTAAAAATTAAGACCATGGAGCTACAAGTAATTAAACTATGCGTAAAACTTCATCGAAAAAAAAATCGTCCTTCTGTTTGTAAAATCAATGAATATTTCATTCATATCAGCTAAGCAGACTTCATGAACTAAATGATTTTGTGTTAAAGAAATACAGCAATTATAATACAACTCATTCTACATATTTTGCTGTTTACATTTTACATAGGTGAAAAATGGGCTTCGTTGTAGAAATAATCATATTTGGATGAGCATTTAAACTCAAAATATATTGTCATTGCGTTGTTTCAGTATGTAGATGCACAGAATTTAAGCGAAAATAAAGTATTTTTAGAACGGATACAACACTCAATATGAATTATAAAGAACTTTAAAAATCACGATTTTGAGACAAGATGGATGCCATATATCATTTTAAAGTGGGTCACGTGATCTTTTCATATCATGGTCACGTGATCGCTTAATATAAAAAGTGTTATTATTATGTTAATTTTTATTTAAAAAACTACTGACTATATATTTCGCTGATTTTTTTTATATATTTTATGGAACAATTTGAATATTGCTTAAAATTTTCGAAGCAATTTGTGAATTTTAAATCCGCTTAAAAAATGTTTGAAAAATTAGGTCCCATAGGCCTCAATGTATTTCATTTTTTCAATCCGGGTTCAATCCAAAACTAATTGGGTGATATTATTCATTTATATTCCCATAGGTCCTACAGACCGTCTGAACAACATACTAAAATTTCATTTTGATTAAGTCATTTTTACGGCAGTTATCGTGCTAACGGACAGACAGACAGACAGAATGAACAAAGTCATAAGCACTTTTCAACTTTGTTGTAAAGTGTTAATAAATGATATCACCCAATTAGTATTGGATTGAATCCGGGTTGAAAAAAGGAAATACATGGAACCCTATCGGACCTAATTTTTCAAACATTTTTTAAGCGGATTTAAAATTCACAAATTGCTTCGAAAGTTTAAGGAAATATTAAAATTATCCTATAAAATATATAAAAAAAATTTCAGCAAAATATATTTAGTTTTTTAAGTAAAAATTAAAACAATAATTACATCCTTTATATGAAGAGATCACGTGACCCACTTCAAAATAAAATATGGCATCCATCTTGTGTCAAAAATCGTGATTTTTAAAGTTCTTTTTAATTCATATTGAGTGTTGTATCCGTCCTAAAACTGCTTTATCTTTGCTTAAATTATGTGCATCTACATACTGAAACAACGCAATTACAATATATTTGAGTTTAAATGATCATTCAACTTTAATTATTTTCTACAACGAAGCCTACTTTTCACGTATGGAGGATGTAAATACCAAAAGATGTAGAATGAGTAATATAAAAATTGCTGCATTTCTTTAACGCAAAATTATTTAGCTCATGGAGTCTGCAATATGGCTGATATGGATGAAACAATCATTGATTTTACAGAGAAGCAAACGCTTTTTTGATGAAATTTTGAGCATAGAGTTAAATTACTTGTACCTCCATGATTTTAAGTTTTAAATAAAATTAAATATTATAGTATTGTGATGAATGAAATGAATGGAAAAATTTTTATGAATGAAATGCTGCTTTTATTTAAAGAGCCAGCCGATTTATGTTTCGATGACGTCATTTGAAAAGGTTCATTTGTTTTCGATGAAGTTTTCAAATATAATAAATTATTGTAGTATTATGATAATTTTAAAAATATTACTGAGGAACGTATCGCATTTTAGAGATGTTTAAATCAGACAATTTATATTTCAATGACGTCATTGGAATGAAGTTAATTTGGAATGAAGTTTTTCGATGAAGGTTTAAGTTTTCATATATAATAAATTAATGTATTATTGTGATAATTTTAGAAATATTACCGAGGCATGTATCGGATTTTAGAGATGTTTAAATAAAATTGCATTGAAGTTGGAAAGTGTTTCATTATCAATGCTTTATGCATGTTTGATCTTTCTTGTTTATATTTTACATAATATAAAAAAATGTCTGTATGTGTGCGTGTGTGTTTATTATTATCTATAGCGAAAAGTTGAAGATTGGGACAGCGGCGAAATTCGGTATTGAGGTATATCATATCTCCGGAACGACATGGCTAAGTAAGATTTTATTATAATTTGAATTAGTTTAAAAATTATGATACAGAACCAATTTCACTGTGTTATTGTTCTGCGTGTTGAAGAGCAATGTCTTGTTGAAGAGCATTGGCTTTTGCAATTACTCTCAAGAAGCAAAATAATCTTTATGTGTGTTACTATGTAAATATGTAAACAATGTAACATCAAGAGTTTTTGCAATTGGCTCTTTAGAAAGGCAAAGTTCTTAAATCATTCAAGATTTTCTTTTGAATTGTAAATGTTCTAAAAATCGATTCAAAAGAGTTATTTTTCCTAATTGTAACCTCAAGATTTCAAAAATAGTTCTTAAATCTATGTCTATAACTTTCGTATGCCCCTTTTTCCAATTATCGTTTAAGAAATACGCGGTCATATTCATGTGATTGGAGAGAAAAATGTTAATCTGAATAAATGTTTTAAAAATTCTATTAATAATATTATTATTATATTTAAAATCTTGAAGTTGAATGTTGGACAATTTCCACACCATTCCATTCCTAGCGATCGGAAAAATCATTACAAAAGTTTCAATCTTACCATCCTTTCAACAAAACAGTAATACGTTTTTCTGATTTTTGGCGTTAACTTAAAAAAAAAATCTGTTGGAATCTATATTACTATTCCGACATCATTGAAAATAAACATTCTACAATCATGACATTTTATGATCTTTAGATTTCAAGATTTCGTACATTTTAAAAACAAATTTATTTGACATGATTTGCTGATTTTAAGATATTTTTCAGTTCAATGTCACGTGAGCATTAAGAAAAGAAATTCCCTTAGTTTTACCCATCGAGGTAGTATATGTGGAGAGAGCTTAAGGGTTGCAATCAGCGTCAAAGATAAAGGCAGGTGTTGTCAGAACGAATTTCCTGAGACTGTGACCCTATACATTTCAATGGCGATTTCAGACCAAGAGGATACTTGAGAAATATAAATGGTAAAATAGTGATTATGTACTGTTGTACTTACGGCTGCGAGTAAAATCATGTAAAAGGAGGACTTTACTATTTTCATGGATAAGATTTGTTTTCATTATATATCTTACAAATATAGTTAAAAAGTAATTTTGCTAGATTTTAGAGTGGTGCATTTCATTTGGCTATTAATTTCACTGCTTTTAATGCTGCATAATTAGAAGTTTTTCTTTATTTTTGGTGTTTGTGATATTGCAAAAGACTTATAATGTCATTCTAACACTTTAAAAAAACATTTGGAGTACTTTGCTGATAGTTAGAGTTATTTTCGGTATCCTTCGAGGTAGACCTTGGCGACGGTTGGCGATTCTCAAGATTTGGTGGCTAGGAAAGAAAAATAGAAGCTTAGATAATGAAAGTAAAGACGTGTCGTATGATAAAATTTTACATTCATAATAAAATCTAATAATAGTTTACATTCATTGAAAATGCCAGCTAGATTTTACATCATGACTTTTCAGTGCATTTCATATAAAGATATATGAGTATGATCTCATTTCTAGTTCAGAGTAAATCGTACTTAGTAAGTATTACTAGTTAGCATGGACGCCGATAGGGGTAGATAAGGGGGCACTTCAAAATCACAAAGGCGGACATCAAACTAGTCGATGCTGTTAATCTTATCATTGAGTCCCCCCCCCCCCCCTCCGGATAAATTCTATAGGTGCCTATGCTGGTTAGAATTAATTTCATATAAACAAATCGATTAAAAAGATATATTTTCCCGCGTTCACAAATTAAAATCAAAGGATATATATCATCAAACTCCCAGTGTTTTCAAGAAGTATTTTGGTATTACACTCATGTTTAGTTCTCGAGAAGGAAATATGCCTTGCCCAAAGCAGTATTTGAATCACCGATTTCTTGATCATGCGTTAACAATTTATTAAACGAACAATCTTAACTCTAAAATAACCTCACATTCTCCTCATCATAATTTAAGTAATAGGCTTCTTGACCTAAAAACAGCTCTATGAATATAAATATTTTTACTTATATCATACGTTTTTACTTACATACTTTGCATTACAAATGCAGAAGCATTTAATAAAAAATTAACACTATTTAAAAGTCATTGAAACTTAATTCTGCACATAGCTTTAATTATAATTTTGATCCTAATGCTTTAGTTGTTTTTAAAATTTTAGAAATAATTTTGGATAGATTGATCTGCAATTTTTACTATAAGTTTTTAATATTTAAATATGTGCAACATTTGATATTTTTATGCCACATTAAGTTAGCCCACTGTAATTGTGCTTAAGGTCTATTTAATTCTGGATGCAAATTTCACAATATGTATTTAAAGCATTTTTCAAACGAATTATTAGCATCCAAATCTCTGAAACTATTATAATGGAATGCAATTTTTGTATTTTGTGCCATAATATTTTATAATCTTATTTATTTCCTATACTTTATAGAAAAACATTTTTTTAAAAATTCCCAAATTCTATATCGATCAAACATGCAAAAACCTTCCGAACACGTTTTGACAATTTAAGAATCATGGCTATTTCAATAGAGCCCCTATTTATGAATTTAGATCTAATTTTGTATTTTATTCTTAAATGTCATTTTATAAAAAAAACATAATAAAGTCAAATATTTTATTATTACAAATATTATTGTTTTATATTTGACGGTACGCATATAATATATTAAAATAACTTAGATGTAAACATGACTCAGTCGTATTACGCCTCAAAGCAGATATGGATACTGCTAACACAACTTTCAAAGATAAAAGTGGAGAATTCTACATTTTACGCAAGCGTGCACACAATTTTTCCATATTCTTTATAACTATTTTTAAATATATTATACATAATCTTCAATTTGTATACTTGTAATCTATTTCATATCATATTTTATTTGCAATTGCTTTGTAGTTTAATTTGTTTTACGAAATTGACTTCATTAACAAAATTATTCTGTAGTAACAAAATATTTTGGTAATAAAAATATTCTAATCATATTTCGTATTTTTCTTCATACATATACTTCTCATACATATTCTTCTAAAATCTCATAACTTATAACAATTTCCCGTTCATCCTCGTCTTTAATAGAAGTTAAACAAGAAAGATCAATCATGCTTAAAGCATTGATTATGAAACACTTTCCAACTTCAATGCAATTTTATTTAAAAAAGTCGAAAATGCAATACATTCCTCGGTAATATTTTAAAACTTATCACGATACTACATTGATTTATTATATTTGAAAACTTAAACCTTCATTGAAAAAAATGAACTTCATTCAAAAGACGGCATTGAAATATAAATTGCGTGGTTTAAATATCTCTAAAATGCAATACATTCCACGGTAATATTTTTAAATCTCTCATAATACTACGATAATTTATTATATTTGAAAACTTCATCGAAAACAACTGAAATTAATTCAAATGACGTCATAGAAAAAATAACACGCCTGGATCTCTCTATAAAAGCAGGATTTCATTCATAACTTTCTCCATTTCATTCATCACAATACTATAATAATTTATTTTATTTAAAAATTAAGACCATGGAGCTACAATTCATAATCTTTATGCTTAAAACTTCATCGAAAAATATCGTCCTTCTGTTTATAAAATCAATTAATATTTCATTCATATCAGCCATGCAGACTCCATGGACTGAATTATTTTGTGTTAAAGAAATACAGTAATTCTAATACAACTCATTCTACATATTTTGCTGTTTACATTTTACATAGGTGAAAAATAGGCTTAATTGTAGAAATAATCAAATTTGAATGAGAATTTAAACTCAAATATATTGTCATTGTGTTGTTTTAGTATGTAGATGCACAGAATTTAAGCAGAAATAAAGTAGTTTTAGGATGGATACAACACTCAATATGAATTAAAAAGAACTTTAAAAAATCACGAATTTGAAACAAGATGGATGCCATATCTCATTTTGAAGTGGGTCATGTGATCGTTTCATATCATGGTCACGTGATCGTTTCATATAAGATGTGTAATTATTATTTTAATTTTTATTTAAAAAACTACTGAATATATTTAGCTGAATTTTTTTATATATATTTTATGGAACAATTTGATTATTACCTAAAATTTTCGAAGCAATTTGTGAATTTTAAATCCGCTTAAAAAATGTTAGAAAAATTAGGTCCCATAGGGCTCAATGTATTTCATTTTTTCAACCCGGGTTCAATCCAAAACTAATTGTGTGATATTATTCATTTATATTCCCATAGGTCCTACAGACCGTCTGAACAACATACTAAAATTTCATTTTGATTAAGTCATCTTTACGGCAGTTATCGTGCTAACGGACAGACAGACAGACAGACAGACAGAATGAACAAAGTCATAAACACTTTTCAACTTTGTTGTAAAGTGTTAAAAACAGCAGAAGATATACTACAGAGTTTAGGCGATAAATCGCCAAAACATGAATTTCCTTCTCCTACTGCACCTGATTTATGTTAGCACGCAAAGTAACAACGTGGAAGAGCACAGTGTTAAAGGATTTGAAGAAATGGAATTATTTAATCACATGTGGGTATGTAAGCTCTGATGAGCAGCCACCCTGCTAACTTACTTCAGTTGCTCAGAAGAGTATTGTTGCGAACGCGCAATGTTCCGTTTGGCGCCGTCTTTTTCGTTTGCCTCAAAGGCCAGGCGAAGAAAATGCAGTACAAGATGTCAGCATGATGTGGGGATGACGTGAGCCCAGGATTTACAGAATTCCCCAGTTAGAGGAAGGGTTTCCAGATTTGGCGATTTATCGCCAATTTGACGTCATTTGGTGACTTCCAGAACGTTCCAGAAACTTCTCGATAGAACGATTATTTTAAATAGAAATAAAGATATAGAAATTTCCAGAAGTTTCCATGGAGAGACAATAAGAAGGCACCCCCTCCGTTGCAGGGAGTTGACGAATGGACGTGACACAAGCTATATTGGACTGTGATTTTTGTCAATGTTTTGAGAACAGTAGCGGCTGTTTTGTGAAATTGCTTTCGTCAACATTTTCAGAATAATATCGCTTATTCTGTGAAATAAGTGGAGCATTTAAGTGCTGTTTAATTTATACTGTTCCAGTTTACTTTGTGCTTATGAATAAACGTAAGTTATCCAGAAACTTGGACTCGTTCTTGTATCCTGCGTATACACCCACGATTCTAGAGGATTCGTTTCGCAACAGTATGCTCCTGCTTTCGGTTTTATCATTCCGATTTCACCAAACTTGATGTCAATCTTTAACCGTGACTTATCCGCGTAGCAGCCTACTGTTACATTTCACAAGTTTTCAAAAGGTGATCTGTCTTACTGATATATTATAAGCATTTCAATACAATTATGTGCCAATACTTTTACCATTTTTAATTAAATTGTAATACAATTTAATTTGTTTAAAATTTATGTGACCTAAAAATCCATCAGGATTTTTAGGTCACATAAATCTTTTGTAAAAAACAAGTAGAGTAGACACGGAAAAAACACAAAACCCGACTAGCTTTATATGGCATGATTTTCGTAGTAAATTTAAAGTTTTCTTATCAACCAAATAAATTAAAAAATAAAATTTTACATAATACGAGATTTCATAAATGTGGAATATATTTCCTGTTATTAGTGCACATTTCATCTAGAAAACTGCTCTGAATATGAAAGCAGCAAGTTGAAATGATTATCTCGGAGTTTACGAACATTACTTATTATAACATGAACATTAACAGCACTCTTGGCCAAGGTTGCCCTTTTATGAATAGATCTAGTGTATGGCAGTTGAGAATCAACATTTAATTTAAACTTCTAATATGCTTGTATTTTTATTCCTGCATATTGTAACTGGGACTACATACTGTAGCTTACAGTCTTTTTCAAAATAAAATAAAAACCTCGTACGAAACTCGAGCCAACCGCACCTCGTACGAAACTCGAGCCAACCGCACCTCGTACGAAACTCGAGCCAACCGCACCTCGTACGAAACTAGAGCCAACCGCACCTCGTACGAAACTAGAGCCAACCGCACCTCTTACGAAACTAGAGCCAACCGCACCTCTTACGAAACTAGAGCCAACCGAACCTCGTACGAAACTAGAGCCAACCGCACCTCGTACGAAACTAGAGCCAACCGCACCTCGTACGAAACCAGAGCCAATCGCACCTCGTACGAAACCAGAGCCAACCACACCTCGTACGAAACTAGAGCTAACCGCACATCATACGAAACTACAGCCAATCCCACCTCTTACGAAACTAGAGCCAGCCGCACCTCGTAAGCAACTAGAGCCCACCGAACCTCGTACGAAACTAGAGCCAACCGCACCTCGTACGGAACTAGAGCCAACCGCATCTCGTACGAAACTCGAGCCAACCGCACCTCGTACGAAACTAGAGCCAACCGCACCTCGTACGAAACTAGAGCCAACCGCACCTCTTACGAAACTAGAGCCAACCGCACCTCTTACGAAACTAGAGCCAACCGCACCTCTTACGAAACTCGAGCCAACCGCACCTCCTACGAAACTCGAGCCAGTCGCACCTCTTATTAAACTCGAGTCACCCGTACCTCGTACGAAACTCTAGCCAACCTCATCTCTTACGAAACTCAGGCCATCCGTTTTGTTTCTAAAGCAGCCAGAAGTCGACGGATTAAAGTTGTTCTGTAGTGCACTTTCACACAACGAACGACACTTAGATCCAAAGGTTGAATGTTGCTCGTGCAATTCGCAGGAAAAACACAACTTTCGTGTTGTTGAAAGTTGGCCGATCTTGTGGGTGAGCAGGACACTGATCCATGAATAAGAGAACTTTTCGTTTCCATTTTCCTGTCGAATTTATGAAGGAAATCCAAGAAAATGTGCAATGTCATCCACGCCGTTTTGTTGCTAATATAGTCTCAAGGAAGCTTCATCACGTTCTTAAAACAGCGAGGTTTGTTTGATTTGCCAAGGACCCATGGCGGGAACCATCGGCGTTGCACACAGCAAGACAAGTTAGTTTTTCTTCACTTTTTTTCCTACCATAGCATGGTTCTCCCTTGAATATTAAGGTTCTGTCGGGCATCATTTTATAAAAAAGACCAGTTTCATCCCAATTGTAGATGTTTTTCGGTTCATAACCGTTTACTAAAGTAGCCAAGTCTTCTTCCCATTGGTCTACAGTTCCTGCATTGACACTCGCACTTTCCCCAGAAAGGACACGAGTTGGCAAGCCATGCCTTTTGAATTTTTCAATCCATGCATGTGATGCAGAAAAGTTTTCTATTTCAAAACTTTTTGACAACTGCACAGCCTTCACTCTTAGAAGCTCAACGTTAACAGGAATGTTCGAGGCACGAGCTTCTTTAAACCATAGCACCAAAACTTTCTCAAATTCTTCGTACTTTCCGCCTTGAATTCTGCTTCTTTTCTTCGACTGAATTCCACATTCTCGATGAGCTACTATTATCGCCTCCCGATTTTTTTAAATCCCTCTCAATGTCGATTCTGGGACATTAAAATGCTCCGCTAAAGCCTTTTTTGAGGTGCAAGGATTTTCTTCGAATTTTTTAATAACATCCATTTTAAACGAAAGCGACAATATAGTTCTTTTCGCCATTTTATAAAGTCACCATCTCACCAAAACTCCAAAGATTGGTCTTTCGCTAGCGATCAATGCCACGTGGTACGTACCGTACTAACCTCTCAAATTGGCTGCGACTTTTACTGACCTCAATCACAAGAACCCCTCCCCACACACACACCCCTGTGTATAAGGTAGAGGAATGGTTCCTGGAATCTGAACAATAGGGGAAGGGTGAGGGGATGCATTCTCAGAAGCAGAACAAAAAGGGTAAAATTCTTGCTATAAGCAACACCTGAATACCTTGTGGAACCTACTTTTTGAAGTGAGAATTTTTTTTTTACGACACTCATAAATGAGAGGTACTTTTATAGTGCGGCGCATAAATGAATAACAGTTATCATTGTTTTCCTATATCCCTGGCCGATACCGCGGAAAAAACGCTCATAAGTGAAAAAGGCGCATAAAAGAGGGCGCGTATAAGTGAGGGATCACTGTATATATATATATATATCATAACTATCAGGAACCTCACTCCTCATTAAGGACAGCTGATTCATCTGAAACTTTCAGTAACATGCTTGCAAATAATTTACAGTGTAGCAATTTAGTCACATTTACTAAGACCAGACATTTGGAGCAATGTCTCATCGTAAAATAGTAGTTGTGGGTTATAGTAAAAACATTTTAAAGGGTAATTTAATTACAACAATTTTTCGCAAATTATTTTTCTTTAAATCAAAATTTTCATTCGTATAAAAGAATTTGAAGAAAGCTTCTTTTATTATTAATCCAGAAATCTGAAAAAAGGCAACTCATTTACATATTATAATTGCGATAAAGAAACACACATTTCAAACCGCAATTGTTTCAAAAACTGCATGAAGGGAATACATGTTTCTCGTTCCGGAACACAAATGTGAAATGGAGCAATGCGAGACATTCGACAGATGAATTCTCAATAAGAAAATATCGAAAAGTCCATGAAAGAATCGATTCAGTGAAACCGAAAAATCGATGTCAAGACAGCGAGAAGAGATAACAAAGAGCATTCACACAAGGAGGGGGGGCAAACACAAGAGTAGGCACTATATGAATCATTTACGGCTTTCATTTACTGCATATGAATATTTAAAATCGCAAATTCCGCAGGCAATAAAGTTTGATTGCTCGAGCGAATAAAATGAAGACGTTTATTGTTAAGCAATAAAGGGAACCCCGTTTGCAACGACAGCTTGGGATACATTCTGAATATCTGATGCGATAAACACGCAAAGATCCCATCAGTCTATTTTGTTATTTATATACATTCTTTAAGACTTATTATTTACTAGAAAATATATATCCTTCATATCATATCATGGAATTCAAAAATTGGGAAAACGTCACCTACCATCCGCTCATCGGCAGCACTTACTGTTTACGGACATATTACATAAGAGCCATGTCAATATTATTATTTTTTATACTACTCCCTATCAAAATACACATACCATTTCATCCCCTAACAAAACGCACTTTATTTACGACTACCTAACGAAGCTTATATATGTCCCATGACCACTGGGACACACTTGAATGTCAATCAAGTCTATTAAATTAATTCCCGCAAAGCGGCAGGGATTATCCAGGATATTGAACACAATTTTGTAAAATATTGAATTTTCCTCAATTAAGTGTCATTGTATCAATTTGGCGACATTTTTGTTAAATTGGCAGTATTTTGATCATTTTGGCGATATTTTTAAAATAGCCCAGTTTTCCGTCAAATAGGATGGTGTGACTAACAAACAGACCCTTCCGAAATATCAATATAATACTATCCCTCAAACAAAACACAATATCATTGATTTACCGACATTTTTATCAACTTGGAAACAGTTTTGTGAATTCTTCAAATTTAAAAAAAATCACGAAACTGCCGATATCTCGCCAAATTTCTCCCTAAAAATTTCAATAAGCGTTATAGACGGACGAATGCAGAAATGCTTTGAATTATATTTAACTTAAATTTGCAAACTATAGAATTTTTGTCAAACAAGCGTTATTTTCATTAATATAACGTCATTTTATCAATTTGGCGACATTTTCGTTAATTGGGCGAGACTTTGATGCATTTTGAGACATTTTAAAAAGTCGCCAAATGGGCCAGTTGAACTGACAAACAGACCCTACCAAAACATCATTGCAATACTATCCATACAATCTGTACAATGCAAAATTAATTTTATTGATTTAGCATCAGTTTTTATGAATTTGGCGACGTTTGTATCGATTTGGAGATATTTTCGTCCAATTGGGATTATTGTCTTTAAAATTACCAAATTTTTCTCCAAGCATTACGGACGGATGGAGAAATGGGTTATTCTTACCGTAGATTTTTATTCAAAATATATTATGATCATGCATTAATTTTGTAGCAAAGCATCCAATGCGGCTTTCTGGTTTTGCCACACGATCTTTCAATAATTACATTCTTTCAATAATGCGAAAACCATGGAGGTATAGGGAAGGAGTTAAAACATCACGTTAGGAAAGCGCAGACACGGTTTGGGATAATTCAGATATCGCTGTGAAAAGATAAGTCCCACTGCATTTCATAATTTTCTATGGCAAAAGGCTCAGATTGAACCACTATAAAAATGGACCAACATGTTTTTGTCTTTTCAGACCATCCCAGGAGCTCCCGATGATCCAGAAGTCTGAAAAAAGTTCAGTATTGACTACAGCAAACGACAATAAAGTATACAGCAAAAGACAGTATAGGCTTTGCAAACTTACATTACCGACTGCAATACCTGGATTTTCGATTTACCCTCTTGCGGGTTAGAAAAACAGGCTTTTCGAAAAGTTTTCCCAGACTCTTCAGAAGTCCCTTCGTTGACTTATAAGACTAAATATTTGCATGCCATAATATTTCGTGGTGAAAATTATGAGTTTTTTAAATGTCTTTACAAACCCTCAAAAAGCCCTCCGGTGGCTGAATTTGCACACTTGTATCCACCACCAGATCGAAATTTTACAAAGCAGAATTTTCGATTTTGCTCCGGGAGGGGACAAAATGGTAGGGTGGGGGAGGAGTAAAATCCCTCAGAATCCTCGAAGTACCCGTCGAGGACATAAAAGGATGAAACTCGACTACGGGGCAGAATCTGACTGGCCCAATTTTCAATTAATAAAACAATTTTCGACGCTAAAACTAATTATTTTCGACGCTAAGACTAGCTATTTTCAAGGCTTTTTATGCTGCAGAATTTTGGAAAGTAACAACTTTTCAAAATTGTGGCACGTAGAAAGTCCGCTAAATTGTGGACGATGAAAATTCTGCAAAATTGTGGCACGTAGCAACTTCGCAAAAATTGTAGCACAAAGTTTTCTTACTCTAATTGTAAGTATCGGCTAATTAATTGTAAGTATCATTCTGACAAATACACAATCGTGAAACCGGTTTATGGATGCTGTTATCGGCAATGAGAATGCAAGTCTTACCTTTGCGAACGCCAATATAGACGGGTTCTGCGAATATAAGTAGGATAACATTGTAAATATACATTTCTAGCTTATTTCAGACAAATACCCCACCCCTCTACGTCCACCCTGGTAAAAAAAATAGCTCCAAATATCTGATCAGAATGTGCCGCTGATTACAGAACGCATTTTTTAAACAAATCTCAAGGTTTGCCGAGACATAAAAGTACCGCGGGCAGGAAATAAGCTATTTAGTGCATTAAATACGTCCATTGATTCCCGAGTTTTCGGAGCTCGTTATCAGATGCAACCCTCATTTCTTTCCCATCAGTGACGAAAGTAAATATTGATTAAACAATCATCAAGTAGTTGCTCCCTCCAGTTCTTCATTGAGAGTGGGAGACGGTTCTTACAGAAGTTAAAACAAGCCAGATAAAAAGTGAATTTAGAAGAGGAATAAAATCTGAAAACAATGATACATTTAAAAAAAATCTGATGTGGGCAGCACATGACTTTCCCTATATAATGCAATGAACTTACTTCTTTCATACTGAAAATATGATGTATAAGATCCACGGCGGCACAATGTTGGATTGTACATTTGGCGCTTTCTATAAATTGACAGTTATTAAAATGGATGGCATGATAAGCAATGGAATCCAGATATTAAAATATTTTAGTAATTCATTCATCAATATGGCGTCATTTTAGTTCATTTTGACTATATTTTTGTCAGTCTGGGGGCAACATATAGCTAAGTTGGCGATATTTCGCTCAATGAGAAACCTTGTTCTCCAACTTTGTCACCAAGCGTTGCACATAGACAAAGATAAGAGCTTTTCTTACATATTGGCGAATTGTTGGTCGTAAGATTACAAAACTATTACACAAGTTTCTTCTGTTGTGAAAGGAATGCACAAGAATGAGGTTACATTGAATGAGGTTCATAGCATAATACTGCATGAAATGTGAACATATTTTACGATAGTAAATTTTTTTTTCTGAGTAATATTTGAGAAATTTATTAAAAAAAAGTGAAATATCTTAAGAACGGTTCATGTTAGCATTTGCGTCATTCGTTTTGTAATAAAGAATAACATACGTAATGTTATTGAAGGTTCTGATTTTTTAATGATTTTTTCAAACTTTCATTCAAAAATTTGGCCGTTTTTTGAACATTTAATTGCGTTTAAAATTAATAATATCTTAAAGATAGTTCATATGTGACGTTTTAAAGTTCGTTTTGAAATGAAAAATTACATATTAAATGATCATTTACGTAACATTATTGAACGTTCTAATATTTTAATAATTATTTCAAAATTTTATTCGAAAATTCGGGGGTGTTCTGAACATCCGATGTCGAAAGCCCAGACCATCCGGCTCGTCCAAGGACTTAGAGCAACCGTTTGGATGGCCGGAGAACATCCGATGTGTAAAAACAAAAGGGCTTTCACTGTAATTTTTGTACCCAATTTTGTTCGAAACGCTCCATTCGTTCGTGAGATATCGTATCCACAGATTCACACACACACGTACACAAACACTTTGATGCTGAATCTATATCAGTCATCCCCTAAGCTTTAGAGCCGATTCTGAAAAGAAGATATTATAAAGAAAATGGACCTGGAAGTGTAAAGGAACGAAAAGTTGAAATACTTAGTGAATCCACTCCCCCCTCAAGGAACTTGATACTTAATCTATATCAGTCATCATCTATGCTCTATCCTTATCCGATTCTGAAAAATGGATGTTTCAAGGAAAAATAAAATTTTGACCCGGAAATAGAAAAAGAACCAGAAATAAACCTACTACCACTACCTCCTCCGGAGTTTGATGCTGATTTCATATGATTCATCATCTAAGCTCTATTATTAGTAGTACATCCTGCGAAATAGAGGCTTTAAATATTTTGTGGGATTAAAAACAATTGTATTGCAAAAATGTTTGCCGCCAATCATGGAACTAGCATTTATTTCTAAACGCAAAATAAACAATATTGCCTATTGTGTCTTTGGACTGTTCAAAAAATGCTTTCAAAACGCAGACCTAAAACAATCTGCGTATAAAGCAGTGAATGAAGAGTGGGAAAAAATACCAAAATTTTCTTTAAAAAACTTCTTATTCTGAAAATCTTAATGTATGTAGGTTGGAAGACTATAGAAAAGGCCACCAGATAGAACATTTAAGAGATAAATATTTTTATCTCAAACACTAGATTGAGGAATGTTCATCGAAAAAACTTTAACATCCTCTATGATTAGCATCACTATATATATATATATATATATATATATATATATATATATATATATATATATATATATATATATATATATATATATATATATATATATATATATATATATATATATGTATGTATATATATATATATATATATATATATATATATATATATATATGTATGTATATATATATATATATATATATATATATTTAGTGACATGCCAATCGAATACATTTTCTGTAATCAAAATCAGATAATATAAATAATATTCTGTCAAAATTTTTCTGAATAATTTTGCCAATTTTTGCTTATATACAAAGATACACCATCCTCTCAACGTAAATATAAGTGAGAGTGCAATTGCAAAAGTAAAATGTATAATATCTCGAGAAAGGACTGTGATAGTTGCTGAACAAAAGGTTTCATTTATTTTAACTCAAAACCGTACTATATCTCAACATTCAGTGTGTTACAATTTGCTAAGTTAAGTCGTTACCTTCTAAATACAAATTACATACAAGATAGGATCAAAAAGTTCGGAGACTGTGCTGATATCTCCAACCCTGATTGGAGGATAGGGAAACTATTTTACCGTGGCGTAGAGGCACATGACGCGAGATGTGCAAAGGAAGAAGCAGGTCCGTAGTGCAGGGTTTTTCCAGGCAATGCGTGTCAGTGAACTGTAATCGTTCGCGTTCGTCGAAAACGGAAATGACGTTTGAAGAACAACGTGCGAATATCATATTCTGCCAGCGTTTGGGGAAATCGCCTACAGAAGCATTGCACATGCTGCAGAAGGTAAATTTCTGTCGGCGATTTCCCCAAACGTTGGCAGAATATGATATTCGCACGTTGTTCTTCAAACGCCATTTCCGTTTTCGACGAACGCGAACGATTACAGTTCACTGACACGCATTGTCTGGAAAAACACCGGTTTTTCCTTTTCACATCTCGCGTCACATGTACCTCTACGCCACGGTAAAATAGTTCCCCTCTCCTCCAATGAGGTTGTTAGCACAGTCTCCGAACTTGTTGATCCTACCTTGTATAAAATGATAATTCTTGCATAACATTTTAACATAATAATGTATTTGTATTCTTTCTCGATTTTCCAAGAAAAATGATTGACAATTTCAAGATATTCTGTGGTTTGAGCTCCCTAATAATAATAATCAATAGACTTCTGATTTTATTAATTGGATAAAACGTACCAAATTGCATTCGATTTGCTTAATATAAAGAATAAAATATCCAATGTCTCAGGAACGACTTTTCATAACTTCTGAACCTAAACAATTATAAGCATTTATTTCGGATCAATTTTTTTTTTCAAAACATTCACTCATTTGGTAAAAGTAATATCATTTGTTCAGTGTAAAAGAAATAAATTTATTGTATTATAATCATGCGCTGCCTCCATCAAATTCTTTCACTGGTAACCTAGTTAGATGTCAAATACCGAAATCTTTTGTTGGTAATTCTTCAAACCAAACTATTCAAAAACACTGCTATCATCGAGTGATTTTCAGCTTAACATACAGCTTGGAAACGTGTGAAAATAAGTCAAAATTCAGTGATTGGACATGAAATATTGTTTGACATACCTCAATTTCCATTGTAACAGAACTAAAAAATCTGATGTGGGAGACACATGACTTTCCTTATATAATGCAATGAATTTACTACTTTTACAGTTTAAAAAAATGTTATTCTTATAGTAGATACTTATGTTCTTTCCAAGATATTGAATTTTCTTCAATGAGTCGTCATTTTCATTGATTTAGCGTCAGTTTTATCAATTTGGCGAGATTTTTGTTAATTTTGAAACAAATAAAAATGTCACCAAGTTGGCGATATTCCGCCAATTTCGTCACCAAAATCTCGCCAAGCGTTATGGACGGAGAAATAAGTTATTCTTACAACAGATAAATGACTATTGGCGTTCAAATACAAAAATATTACTCAAAGTATCTTTTTTCATGAATGGAACGAGCTAGATCCACGAGAATGATGTCACCCAATTTATCGCATGGTATTTACATATGAAAAGTGAACATGTTTCTCAATAGGAATTTTTTTTTATATAACTTTTTGATAATTTTTTTTTAAAAATGTGCAATATCTCGAGAACGGTTCATGTTAGCGTTCTAAAATTTATGTCAATCGTGTTCTAATGAAAAATTACATAAGAAATGTCTATTTGCGTAACTTTATTAGCGGTTTTGATTTTTTGAATATTTTTTCAAAATTTCACTCGAAACTTTAGGGGAGTTCTGAACATTCGATTACGTATAAAAACAATAGGCTTTCAGTGCTTATGGATTGTGATTTTTGTACCAAATTTCGTTCGAATCGGTCCATTCGTTCGTCAGTTATCGTCTCCACAGACTCACAAACTCACTGACACACACACCACTTCAAAAATGTTTGATTCGTGATCAGGGATGCTTGAAACGTGCTTTCCCGTCGAAAACTCGAATTCGAATTTTCGACCCCGTCACAATACTTTCCTTACATTATGTATATAAGGAAAGTAAAAATATGAGCCGTTTTTAACACTTTACAACATAGTTGAAAAGTGTTTATGACTTTGTTATACTTAAATTTAAAATGGTTTTTGAAATTCAGAATTTAAATGAGTTACTGATTTTGTCCTCTCGAAAGGTGGATGCAAAAGACTAGTACTATATTGTGACGATGCATCCTATGTGTATTCTCAGGATATAAGAATGAGTCCAAATTTTTAGATAACTAACACGTTTATTCTTAAACACAGCGTAAACAGGACACAATATACAGCAAATATCTCGATAGCTATCTCACAAGACCACTAAACAACTGCCAGGTAAAACGGCAATTAAATGTTCCACCCATTTCACAAGACAGCAGATATTCTCAAAACATTGGCGTACTTCACAATTCAATGCAGCTCGTATCTCGTCCACTGCTCTTCAACTGAGTGATGACTCCTTTGAAAGACTCTCTGTAGAAACTTCCAGAAGAGGCTCGTATCTTGTAGAATATTCGTTGTTATTATTATTATTATTAGGAAACCCAGACCATGCAACTCACCTATTAAGTATTGAGTCATTATAAGCAAGGTCGGGAAAGGATGTCTTCAGAATGAAGATACCCAACCATAATACAACAGCTTGGTCCTCATCCTTGATCGCCCTGTATTCATTGAGAACTTTGAAAAATAACAGTAGAAGAATATATCTAGAGATGGCGGGAATATTCGTTATATCGAGAAGGCTTTCAAAGATTCGAAAAGTTCTCAAATTTGACGATAAAACGCCAAATCTGGCAACCCTGAAAAACCAGTCCTGAAATGGCAAACCTTCGATTCCCGCCATATGAATACCTGTAAGGTATTTTTCCCTTCTGGCTCTCACATGAGCTTCCAGTGATGGTATTTTTCCCTTCTGGCTCTGACATGAGCTTCCAGTGATGGTATTTTTCCTATGTTCGTAACAATATATTGTAGAGAAAGCAGGTAAGGTTAACTAAATTTATCCTGATTGATCTGTCCATTAGTGTTTTACATTTTCATTGCTACAAATTAATGTTCTAGTTTTAATTAACGCAGATAATGTAGAAAATTCAATTAATTTTTATTAACTTCTGAAACTCGCTTTCTTTTTTCTGTTTTTGTCTTTTTTTCTTATTAGCTTTTTATTAATTTTTATTCACTTCTGAAAAAAAATTCTTTATTTTCCGGACAAATTGATTTTGTGCGCTGCTTCATTTTTAAACCAGGAGTGTGATATATTTTTATAAGCTTTTATTGGATAGTTACACTTTTAATCATTTTGATGTGAACAACATCTATGCTTGGGATATCTGTGTTGCGGAACTCAGAGCGCTACGAAAGATGTAAACACTTCAGACGCTTATTTCTCCGAATATAACTATTTTCTCTTGTTTTATTAGAAATAGGATATAGATTATGAGAAAAAAAAATTCCTCCGTGGGCAACACACGATTTTTCCTACAGACATAAATTCATTTTATCTTTCTTTCTTCCACAATTCATTAAATTGAGTTTAATTGTACAAAATGACACGGATAATTATTTGAAACGACACTGAATTGGCGGTTTTGATTCAATTTTCCTTTTTATTTGGATACCGGTCGTATAGTGAAAGGTAACGTAGCAAAATGCGAGAAACCTAAATTATCTCAAGAACGGTTAGTCCTAGAGTTATGGTGTTGGCTTTATTCTTTTCAGCGTTAAACATTAAGTATAAAACAATAATTCAATGTATACATTTAAACAAACGTAGTCTTTTATTTGGAATTTTGACGATTTTTGCGGCCATTTTGTAAAAAAGGTAGGTTCCTTTTTTCCGAATCCTACCAATATCGATATAGCTCCAGAGTACCCACAAGTGACCTTATCTACCAGATGTTGAGAAATTTGGTAAATTAGTACTGTTGCGAACGCATAATTTTCCTTTTCATCTGGAGTCTATTTTCCCCCTCCTTATTTTACTTTCGTCTGCTTCGAGAACCGGCGGAGAAAACACTCCACGGAAGTTTCCAAGACGTGAGCATACTGGCCGTAATTCTAGGATTGCCATCACTTCCATGTCGAAAAAGGGTTGCCAGATTTGGCGATTTATCGCCAAATTGAAGATATTTGGCGACTTCCCGAACCTTTCAGAAGCATCTCCGAATAACGCTTGTTCTACACTTGATAGGAGAGATTTCCAGACATTTCTATAGAGAGACTAAAAGGCTTCATCACTCAATTGGAGTTCAGCTGACGCGTTGACAAAATACGAGCTACAGTGAACTATGACTTTTGTCAATGTTTTGAGAACAATAGCGGCTATTTAATTAAAGTATTTTTGTCAGTATTTTGAGAATAATATCGCTTGCTTTGTGAAATGAGTGTGTGTTTGATTGTACTATATTGTTCCTGTTTATTTTGTGTTTGTGAATAAACGTGCTTAGTTATCCAAAAACTTGAACTCATTCTTGTATCTGGAGCACATACCCACGATTCCAAAAGATACGCTCGTAACAGTATACATACATTAGGATACAAACATCGCATGCGCTAAAAATAGTTTTTCCAGGATTTTCTAGAGTTCTCGAAACATGTAGGTCCGTCGATAACTTGAGTTGCGATTTTCGACACGATTCCAATATTTTCCCTATACATTGCCGTGTATTGCGGGGAAAGTGAAAATAATTTAAATATTTTAAACTTTTTTTTTCGAAAAATTTTAAAGAAGTATCGGTATACATTTTTACATTGACTTGTTTCATTCCATGAACGTCAGATGCCTGTTGATTTTAAGCGTGGACAGATTATGGTAATCCTTTCAATATTTGAAATAGATGTCATCGAAAATTTTAAAAAAATGTTACAAAAACAGCCATTTCATATTCATACTCTTTAATTTAACAGCGAATTACATAATGTATAGGATACCAACATACGCCGTTCTTGCAAAATGGCACGTTCTACATCCAAATAATAAAATATGAGTCCAAATAATAAAGCATTAAATAGGATCCGTGCTATCAAATGAGTGGATGCTTTATAAGGGCCCTTTATCAAAAATGAATAGGAACCATTTTTCAGGAGTTATCGCGAAACGTTCTCCGGATATTATATAGGAGGACACGATATCTATGAAAATAATCAAAGAATTTTTGTGAAACTTGATGTACGTAATTTAAGCTGTAAGACAAACTATCTGTAAGATAGAGTTATAAGGAAATTCTTTGTGTTACTGAAGGAGTTGAAACTCCATATTAAGAAAACGCCAATATCGTTTGAGACAATCATTCAGGTGGTACTGGGATAAGTTAAGTAGTCCTGCATTGTATGAATTTCTATGGCGAAAGGTCTGAAATATTTACTTAAACTATCCATTTTGTAAAAACAAATGATGAGTACAATGCAAAGTAGAACTGAAACATAAGAATATTCCTATGTATTCAAAATTATTTTACCCTTCAATTTATTTTTATCTCCATATATATTCTGTATTCTATTCTACAACCATGAAAAAATACAGGTTGATATAGTACTCATAATTTGAAAAAATAATCAAAAATACATATACTAAATACTGCGCTTTTCTGTAGTGTTAATTAACGTTACCGACTACTTTACTAATACTAGCGACATCTAGATATAATTCTCAAAGCATTATGGCATTTTCAAGCGTTTCATACATAGAAGTTTTAAATAACTTCTTTCTAACTTAATGCTGTTTCCCCGAAATATTCACTGTCGCCTGACAGTGTTGCCAAAATCCCAAAAGAAATTTAAATTACATTTCGAAAACTAAAATGTCTTTTAAAATAGAATCGTGTTTAAAAAGTTTTGGAATAATTCATAGATCAAATTCAGTTTAAATTTATCCGATCTGAAAGTGTAAAATGACAAAAGGTAGCGGAAATAAGGTTTTATGAGGAATAGAATTATTTTTCGTCTTTGTTCAATACGTGAGAACAGAGTTTTTCTTTAGAAATAAAAGAACTCGTGGGAGTACAAAGAAAGTTGTCTTATTTATTGAGCGCTTTCTGTTATTCGACACCATTATTCATTACTTTACATTATGAATAAAAATATTCGCAAAGATAGTGATTTGTTTCTCTCTTGAATTCTCGATTCAAATCTGCTATCATGTTAGAGTCTAATAATGACGTTGTATTAATGAAATGAAAAAATCCGACAAGTTCAACACATGACTTACTAAAGATTATGTATGAATATCCGATATATTCAACACATTATTTACTAAAATTTATGTATTATTATCCAATATATTCGGCACATGATTTACGAAACATTATGGAAATTCGATGTATTCGACACAGGATTTACGAAACATTGTAAAAATTCGATATATTCCAGACGACTGACTAAAGATTCTAAAAGAGTTGTTGATGTATTAATAAAATGAAAATATCCAATGTATTCAACACATGACTTTCTAAAGATTCTAAAAAAGTGATGATGTTGTATTAATAAAGTGAAAAAATTCGATGTATTCAACACATGGTTTACAAAATATTATGCATGAAAATTCAACGTATTCAACACATGACTTCCTAAACCCGATATATTCAAAACATTACTTACTAAAAGATTCTAAAAATGTGATGACGTTGTATTAACGAAATGAAAAAATATGTTGTGATCAACACATAGCTTACGAAAGATTATGTATGAAAATCCAATGTATTCAACACGACTTACTAAAGATTATAAAAGAGTTGATGTGTGATAAGGCTTTCACACCTCCGTGTTATAATTGTGTTTATATTAAAGTATTGTTTTATTTCTGTGTAATTGAAAGTGTTAATTTTGCCATATAAATGTATTTTCGACATGTTTTGAATTCCTTTGACTTTTAAAGGAAGTGAACACTTAAATCGCGAAATTGTTTATGTTCCAGAAAAATATTAATAAAATAATTTTGTATTTTAGCTTCTCAGTCGCGAGTTGGGAACTTGCAGGTTTTGCGCACGCGCGAGTTTGAAAAAGGATTTGGCGGAAGTGTGGAAGGGGCGTTGGAACAGAGAAGTGGTGTTAGAACGCACGTCGGATCATGAATGGGAGAATGAAAAGTGCTAATTGTGATTTGTTAAAATATAGTTACGAATTAAAAATGTAATAACAAGGAGATAGTGTTTTCGGGCGGATATGGCCCAGGAGAAGACACGATCGTCGTTCTTGCAAAAATGTACTCTCGGGCTTGTGAGATGGAGTCTTGTTCTGATGGAATAAAGTCTTTTTCCTTTGGGTCGGCTTCTAAATGCAATTAAAGCTAAGTAGCTATGTATAGCGATTGTTTATGTCTGACTCCCCTTCGTGTGGATTTTGTCGAATTGTGTGGAATAGTTTATAGAAGTCTGGACTCCACTAGTTCCTGGGTGAAATCGAATGTTTTCGGTAGTGTGATGAAGTCCAGTTGTTTTCTTCGTGTATCTATTGCCAAAAAACTCAATTCCTTGACCTCCTGGAAAGCGGAGAGTTTCCTTGTGTTCAACCAAGATTTCGCCTGTTTCTTCAGTGTGTATCCATTGTTCCTTGTTTGGTGTAAGAACTGTTCCGTGTAGAGACTCCAAAATTTCGATCCCTGTTCCTACGTGTTAATTATTGTGTTTCAAGAGACAAGGTAACCTTTTGTCAAATTCCATTCTCGTGAGATAGAATATTATTACGATAGAATATTAAGTCCGATCTAAAATTTGAAGTATTGATTACTGCCTTGACTGTGAAATGGTTATTTTAAAATATTATGTGATTTAAATATAATATGACGAATATTGTGCTATTTTGTGTGTCAGAAAATATATGTATTCTCTCTGTTCCTCTTCCTCCAGGGGTGTTCTTAATTGTCACCCTAACGAGTGTAATTCTGAGTTATTGCGTTATGATCATGAGTTATTAGTTGTTGCGCAATTGTTTAATGTACTATGTTCCACTATTTTGATTACTGCCTTGTTCATTTTCAAATTCAATAAATGTGTTTAATTCTAACTTGTATCTTGTCTGTGGTTTCACAAACCGACGCCACGGATGACATAATGAAAAAAATCTGATGTGGGCAGCATATGACTTTCCCTACAGACTTATATCCACGTTATCTTTATTTTAATTAAATTTAATTCACTTTTAATTCAATTTTCGTTCTCATTTTGTAACTAGACTTATTTTCAAAGGTTGCGAGGAGAAAATACGAAAAAACTAAAATATCTCGAGAACGGCTAGTCCTAGTGCAATGGGGTTGATCTTATTCCTTTCATCGTTAAAAGTTACATATAAAACAAGCATTTAATGGATATATTTGAACATACGTAGTTTTTTATTTTAGATTTTGAAAATTTTTTAGGGCCATTTTGTAAAAAAAGGCATGTTATTTTTTTTCGAATCGTACCAAAATCTAATCAGCACCAGGGTAACCCACAAAAGAATTATCTACCGAATTTTGTGAAATTCGGTCCATTAGTTTTTCAACTAGAGTGGATAAAACTTTTGCGGGCCATTTCGCAAAAAAAAAAAAGGCAGGTTCTTTTATCCCGAATCGTACCCAAAACTAATCAGCACCAGATTTGCCCACAAGTGACTTACCTAACAAATTTTATGAAATTTGGTTCATTAGTTTTTTAGTTAGAGTGGATACAAAATCTGCACAGACAGACAGACGTCACGCTAAAAATAGTTTTTTCGTATTCTAGAAGTCTCAAAACGTGAAGACCCATCGAAAACTCGAGTTGCGATTTTCGGCATGATTCCAATACTTTCCCTATACATTACCATGTATGCAGGGAAAGTAAAAATGAAAAATATGATGTGCATTTCAACATAGGACTTCCTTTAAACATTAAGAAATTGAGTCATTGTGAGGAATCATGAACACAAGTTGAGAGCTTTCTTACAAATCGATCTCATTAATAATGAATGGGCTTTTTATCGCTATCGATGAGCATAAGCATACCGATTTCTACGGAAATTGTTCAATTATTGAAAGATATTACGCTGCCTGTGAAAAACTTAAAATATAAGTAGTACGTGTATATCTTCTAATACAGTTTTAGCGCTTTCATTTTCGCCTATTACTTTCCTTATATACATAATGTATAAGGAAAGTATTGTGACGGGGCCGAAAATTCAAATTCGAGTTTTCGACGGGAGAGCACGTTTCAAGCATCCCTGATCACGAATCAAACATTTTTGAAGTGATGTGTGTGTGTGTGTGTGTGTCAGTGAGTCTCTGGAGACGATAACTGACGAACGAATGGACCGATTCGAACGAAATTTGGTACAAAAATCACAATCCGTAAACACTGGAAGCCTATTGTTTTTATACGGAATCGAATGTTCAGAACCCCCTAAATTTTCGAGTGAAATTTTGTAAAAATCGTCAAAAAATCAAAACCGCCAATAAAGTTACGCAAATAAACATTTCTTATGTAATTTTTCATTAGGAAACGATTGACATAAATTTTAGAACGCTAACATGAACCGTTTTCGAGATATTGCACATTTTTCAAAAAAATTATCAAAAAGTTATATAAAATAAAAAAAAAATATTTCCTATTCAAAAACAAGTTCACTTTTCATAAAAATACCATGCAATAAATTGGGTGACACCATTCTTCTGGATCTAGCTCGTTCCATTCATGAAAAAAAGATACTTTGAGTAATACTTTTGTATTTGAACGCCAATAGTCATTAATCTGATGTAAGAATAACTTATTTCTCCGTCCATAACGCTTGGCGAGATTTTGGCGACGAATTTGTCGGAATGTCGCCAACTTGGCGACATTTTTTATTGTTGCCAAATTAACGAAAATCTCGCCAAATGGATAAAAATGACACTAAATCAATGAAAATGACGACTAATTGAAGAAAATTCAATATCTTAGAAAGAATATAAGTATCTACTATAAGAATAACATGTTTATTAACTGTAAAAGTAGTAAAATCATTGCATTATATAAGGAAAGTCATGTGTTGCCCACATCAGATTTTTTTTATTTAATTTCATATATTTTTGTAAATTTGTTTACAAACGGAAACAGGATATTTTATTTTTCAGATCTGCATGAAGATGATTTTGTATAGCTAGAACAGGGATTCTAATACGTATTTTAGGCGAAATAAATTAAATTAAATATTTTAATAGAATGTTTTGAATAACAATGTCGTTTAGAATGCTATGGGAATATGTATATAATTGTGAAATTTAAGTTTTTTATATATTCTGCAGAAAAAATGGGTATACTGATAGTTCATAATAAATTTGACTTAAAAGCGGTATTATCTTCTATTCATTATAAAAAATGTTCTTCGCTTAAGGGCCCTATTGAGAGGTATTTATCAAATTCCTTGTTTACTGCAATTTACGAAACAACATAAAAAATATGACGTGAGAACATATCAAAGAATTTATTTCTTTTAAAACGTTTGACAATGTCACCAAAAATAATTTCAAACTAACTTTCATTACTGTAAAAAAATACAGTATAAAAAAATAGAATGCAAGAATAAACAATAGTTTTTAATCATAATTTAACAATACAATAGAATTATAAAATACAACAAAAGGTAGCAAAACTCAGTTTTTGCTTAATCGAACGATTTTTATCTTATCCAATTTGTCAGAACATAAATTTTCAAAAGAAAATATAGAAATGACATGAGAAGATATAAATGGATTTTTTTTTAATCGTTTGACAACGTTGCCAAAATTAAATCTAAAAATAAAATCTCTAATACCTTTTTAAAATGTAAAGTATGGGAAAATTAAATAATTAAACAGTTTCTAATAATAATTCAACGGTACAATAAAATCATAAATTATTATTGTTTAAAAGTATAAAATAAATGGTAGCATAACTGAGTTTTTGCGGAATTGAACGAATTTTATATATAACCAATACGACAGAAGATATTTCACAATAGAAATTAAAATAAGTATATTAATCGATGTATAGAAAAAAAATTCGATTTTCTAAACGTATTTTTTCGACGATCTGCTTGCTATATGATAGTTATCCATTATTCTTCATTGTAGATTAAAGTATTTGAATTGATCATGGTAATTCTCATCGATATTTTATCCTAAATTGTAGTCTGTCACCGTGTGATTTCAACATGTCAAGATAAATGGCGCTGCATATGCTAAAAGGAAGACTTCTGAAGTGCGGAAACTTCAATTCCAGAACTGCAATCTTTGAATTATAATTTAACTATACTTATTTGAATTTTTCGAAATCCATTCTTCGGATCCACTCAAATAATAATTTTACGGCATTAGAAAAATTTCCAGTCTTTTAGTTATTTTATTGCACAGTTGTTACATCACATATATGGAGTTTTCTTAATATTTCATTTTTTATTAGATCTAAATATGAACTACTACGTCACCGACTACAACATTACTTAAAAATATTCTTGAAAGGATAAAAATGGCATCATTATGTCACTGACTATAACATTACTCAAAAATATTCTTTGATAAAAATGGCATCATTACTTCACCGACTACAACATTACTTAAAAATATTCTTAAAAGGATAAAAATGGCATCATTACGCCACCGACTACAACATTGCTTAAAAATATTCTTGAAACGATAAAGATGGCATCAGTACGCTAACATGCGCTGTTTTTGCGATACTGTACATTTTTGACCAGAAAAGAAAAAACAAAAAATAGGAATAGACTCGGTATAATCAAATAAATAAATATCATTGTTCAGGAATTATCACGAGTCGTTTTTTAGATATTAGAACTGTTTTACCTTTCTACAAGGTCTATGATATAGTAAGTATACGATATCATACGTCGAATTATAGAACAGCCCTACGTAGCAAAATGGCATAATTGTGCTTAATAAATTTTAAATTAGCCTTTGCCCTTAATCTCTTTATTAAAGGAGATGAAATAGTTATATCCATGGTTAGTCATCTAGGATTTGGAAGAATTTAGATATGTTTTGAGCTCACTTGGGGCTTAAATAGAATATATTGCGAAGCATGGCACAAAGGACTATACATTTATTTTTAATAAAGCACTAGATAGGCCGTTAATGTGGCTACAGGTTTACTAATCAAACGATATAATATCAAGTATAAGTAATTCACGCACATTATTATCATTTGCCGAATGGCATCAAGCAAATTATATATATGTATAAAACAGAAAACTTTTAACACGTAACAATGCAAACGCAGATATTACAGTAATCATTATTGTATGATAGTTAAATGAGTTCAATATCCAGCTTCGCTGCTATATATTTTTTTAAGATGTGACAATGCAGAAGGAGGTCTTTGGGGATGTTTGACTCCCATGCCATTCGGTCTGACAAATGAAATCTAGTGGAATCAATGTGTCTGATCATTCTCTTAGTGCCGATATACATTTTATGAGCCAGAACCATTTCGAACATGGGTACCAGCTTAATTTTATAGATATATATAATAAAAGACAAAATGATTGTACTGGCATAGTTTGTTATAATGCACGTAGAAGGACAAAGAGTGCCAAAGAAACTGTTGATGAAGCTATTGAATGAGAAATGAAGCTGATAAAATTTGACAACAAGGAATATATTGAAATAAGTCAGAGTAGAAATGAAAAACTTAGAGCCAATTTAATTACTTTTTCAGATTGTTATTCTTAAAACTTCTACAGATGTTTAGAGTGCAGATTCTTTGCATAGGTACAGCTGGTTTCCTATAGTTTTTATCTACAACCATAAACTATAAAGCAACTTATTCTATAATCTGCTGCACAATTCTCAGTTTATTACAATTTCCGCAACATAGTGAAAAACGAGATGAAGAGAGTAATCGATTTCATTATATAAAATCTTCTAACAATGTTTCCAAAATTGAGTCAAAGACATTTTTTATATAAATTAAACCAAACAATAGTTTTGAACAATAATTTAAAAGATAAAATTACATTTTCACTTTATCCGATTCGTAAATGTAAAATGACAAAAGATAGAATGGGTTTTAAAATAATCGAGTGATTTACCTTTTTTTAAATACATAAAGAAACAGTTTATTTAGGAATGAAGCTAAAGAAGCACGAAACAGGAGAGGATTTTCATTATTAGGCATTTCAAAGTTCTGATATTCTATACTTTTCCATTATTTCCATATTTATGTTAAATTCAAATATTTGTAAAGCTCATTCTAATTCATTGCAATTTTAAGCCTGCATTGTATTTTGCCTTCGCCTAGCATTTAAAAATGTATTAATTAATGTTTTACGCATTTAAATTTTAGAAAGAAAAGAAAACGAAGCATTATAAATGAAATGGTTTAAAAGGAATAAATTCATTGCTGGGTGACAACTGAAAAATTTAAAATATTTAAGAAAGCTTTTGATAAACTAATACACATTTAAAAATTGATATATTAAAAAAATTATAAAATTGAAGAAACAATAAATCATGGACAATATAATATATTGATTTACTCAGTTGATTACTATGGCCTAATACTTTAGGTGTATTCCGAAATTTCCGACAAATACGTACCCTTAAAAAAATATCAATATTATCAGCGTACCCCTTTTAAGACATCCGTGCTGTAGAGGTAGACGTAGTTCTTCATTTGGGATAGACGCTGTCCCACCCGTACGCAAAAAGTTAATGATCGATGAGGTTTGAATAAAATAGATAGAAATACACGTATTCAAATACGTATTTATGTGCCGCCAAGCAAATATATAGGTTAACTTGAATCTAAAATGTCGTCTGATATATTATATATATCAGATATATCGAGTATCCAGATGAAATCAGGGCGAAAACTAAAAAAGCTAGCTAGCTATAAACAATTAGCGAGGCATTTGTAGCGCTTTGAAAGCCTGTAAACTAAAATTAGTCTGAAAAAATCAAATAAACTTTTTGAACTTTAACTGGAGTCTTATTTTCCAAAATGTTATTCACGTAAAGCCATTTCGGCTCCATCGGACTGTAGCCACCGTCGATATTTCTTTGTAATATATCTATGTTGAATATGGCAGAAGTAGATCAAAGCAATATGGAATATCAATGTAGGAGAAATTCAAATCATTAAAGAATTATTAAAGAAACAGAGAAAATGAATTTGAATCTATACGGCAATCTACAAGCTGCCACATCAGATTTTTTTTCATTTTCTTAGCGTGAATAATTCCACCCTGGACATAAAAGACCACCCCCATTTGTTTAATGAACAAAATGCTTCCATATCCGATACATTTGCTTCTCTTTTGTGATAAAGCACATGTCCATCTATCTGATCAGAAAATTCCTCAATGTATCGTCGACGCCGTGCCGCACAGCAGTCGTCGTTCCGTCGTCTGAGTGGTGTTGTGTGGCAGGGATGGTGTTGACAGAAATACGGTCTGCAAGAGAAGATCCAGGAACACCCCATCTGATAGCGCAGTGTTGACAGATCTATTGTTGCCAAACAGAACGGTAAGAAAACTTGAATAAAACAAGCAAGGCATGAACTTAAGAGCTCGTTCATTGAAGTGGATAGCTTTGTAGAACCAGATAATGAGCATCTGTAATGATAAATATGGAAGGTAACATTGGTACGTGAACAATGAAACTGGCTATATTAAACAATGCAATAGCCAGGCTGGTCAAAAATTAATAAGCCTTTTACGTTTATCGACTGAAATAATCGGAGCAAATTTTTTTTTTCTATTTCTTCGAGATATCGTGCCCATAGACATACAGAGAGACATCATTGATAAAAATAGTCGATTCGTATTCGGACGTGCTCTAAACGTGTAGATACATCAAAATCCCACAATCCAATTTTTGACACTATCATCATACTTTCTCTTTACATATACTATCCATTGTACCAAAAGTAAAAATTAAGCTCAGTCGGGCATTATTTGCCGTTAACGAATCCATGCCTTGTGCTCATATCCGATTTTTGTGCGATGGTCCGAACTCTAATCTCAGCCACCTTCGAACAATCCATTCATATAGACAGCCTTTTTGTTAAAAGTTTCCACTACTACTCGACAGCCCACGATCATTCCACGTTCAACATCCGTCACATCGATTTTGCTTTTTATGCTTTGAGCAACTCACTTCCTTAATATCTTCATGCTTTCAGAATTCCCCTTTGTAACACTTTACAACAAAGTCGAAAAGTATTTATGACTTTGTTCATTCTGTTTATCTGTCTGTCTGTCTCTCCGTTAGCACGATAACTGCCGTAAAAATGACTTAATCAAAATGAAATTTTAGTATGTTGTTCAGACGGTCTGTAGGACCTATGGGAATATAAATGAGTAATATCACCCAATTAGTTTTGGATTGAACCCGGGTTGAAAAAATGAAATACATTGAACCCTATAGGACCTAATTTTTCAAACATTTTTTAAGCGGATTTAAAATTCATAAATTGCTTCGAAAATTTTAGGTAATATTCAAATTATCCCATAAAATATATATAAAAAAAATGCAGCAAAATATATTCAGTAGTTTTTTAAATAAAAATTAAAATAATAATTGCACCTCTTATATGAAGCGATCAGGTGACCATCATATGAAGAGATTACGTGACCCACTTCAAAATGAAATATGGCATCCATCTTATCTTAAAATCGTGATTTTTAAAGTTCTTTTTAATTCATATTGAGTGTTGCATCCCTCCTAAAACCGCTTTATTTTTGCCTAAATTCTGTGCATCAACATACTGAAACAACGCAATTACAATATATTTGAGTTTAAATGCTCATCCAAATTTGATTATTTCTACAACGAAGCCTAGTTTTCACTTATGGAAAATGTAAACAGCAAAATATGTAGAATGAGTTGTATAAGAATTGCTGTATTTCTTTAACGCAAAATTATTTAGTTCATGGAGTCTGCTGCATAGCTGATATGAATGAAATATTCATTGATTTTACAGAGAGAAGGACGATTTTTTCAATAAAATTTTAAGCATAGAGTTTACTTACTTGTACCTTCATGGTCTTTTAAATAAAATAAGGTTTTTAAATGAAATAAATTATTATAGTATTGTGATGAATGAAATGAATGGGGAAATGTAATGAATGAAATGCTGCTTTTATAGAGAGAGCCAGGCGTTTTACATTTCGATGGCGTCATTTGAATAAATTTCAGTTGTTTTTGATGAAGTTCTCAAATATAATAAATTATTGTAGTATTATGATAATGTTAAAAACATTACCAAGGAGCCGCAGGCGATTTATATTTAATTGACGTCATTTGAACGAAGTTCATTTTTTTCGATGAACTTTTAAGTTTTCAAATATAATAAATTAATGTAGTATTGTGATAATTTTTAAAATATTACCGAGGAATGTATCACATTTTAGAGATATTTAAATGAAATTGCATTGAAGTTGGAAAGTGTTTCATAATCTATGCTTTATGCATGATTGATCTTTCTTGTTATACCAATTCAACGATCGACCGTCAGCAATATCTTAGGAATAGTAAAATGGTGGGATTATAATACCTTAACCACTGATATGATGTCATAAAAAACAGAAGCGTCATAAGAGGCGAAGGTTTAGCTAAACCCATACAAAAGATGGTTTAACTCTCTTAGCTTAGATGGACTCTTAGATATACGTGAAGCATTTTGACCAAAAGCGAAGTAGGCGAATGTTGAAGGCAATCAAATTTCTGGGGGGCCCTTCTTCCATGCTCAATGTACTTTTTCCTATTTTTTTTCTTTTACTATAAAAATTTTATGACTAGAAATTACTTTTGCTGAGGGGCCCCGACAATAGAAGCCCATAAAACTTTTTCCAGAAAAGGGAAATTTTAAAGATGATACATACCACATTGATAAAAAAAATTAAATTTTTAAAGTATTTATTTTAAACATATTTAGCTTGATATCTTCTTTTATGACTTTGAACATCCACAGTAGGGTAAGTGACCCCTTTGGTGCACCCGGGCGCCTATGCACCCCAGCAATTTAAAGGCGACCCTGATATAAATGCTCAAGGTTTAGCGTAAAGCCCCGAGTGTTAATGGTTAAGCGTAAGGCTTAAGTGTTAATGGTTTAGCTTAACGTATCATTAACAGTTAAGCGTTCCATACTCAAAATTCAAAATCTAATTTTGACGAAAACTATACTTGCATCTCGAAACAAAAAAAAAGGCAAATTAGTTCGATTTGTAACTTCCGTACGCACGTTGCTATAAAAAGTATTTTCGGAAGAAAAAGAAAAACTTTCCTGTCGTTTTTCATGAAATTTGCATATTTTTTCTCGCGTACCTGGCCAGAAATCAATGAACAAAGTGCTTTCCAACGCTGTAGTGTTTCATCTTTTTTTATGTTCTTTTTGTTTTCCCGCTCTTTTTTCGAAACTTCGCTCGTATTGAAAATGGCCGTGCGCGTATCAGAAAGGCGTTCTTGCGTATAATTAGAAACCATGACTAATGGATTCTTTCAGTTTTTAATGTTCTAAAATTATGTAGAATCGATTAAATTACTTCTCTTAAATTACGTTTATTTAAGAAAAGAAGTTATCGGATGGTTCGATTCCAGAAAAGATTGAATTCCAGAAATTCTTTTAAGTAGATTACCTGCAGTTGATTGGATTAGTGCGCATGCAATGATGGAATCAATTATGCTGGAATTGCAAAAAAAAAAAAAAAATTAGAAGTAATAAGTATTTTACGGGCATTTAATGAATGATACCTGTTATAAAGAATGTCTTGATTAAATATTATATTAATCATCCTTAAAAATATGAAAGCTTCATTTATTAAAATGTGTTTTAAAACGTATCCTTAAACTACGTTTTATAGTATAATCGCGTTTCTTTGTAATTGTTCATATCGGCATCTAGCCCAAATTCAAGGAGTTTTATTTACGCCATTATGAAATAGATATAAATTTCGCTAAAACTGCCGTTTAAATTAATCTGTAATAAAAAAAAATCGGATGTGCGCAGCCTATAACTTTTTCTACATAATGCTAGTGCTTCATTTCTCTCGATGCAAAATAACGATGGACAAGATCCACAACGATTCTCGGTGAATATAAGTACGAACTTTATGCAATAAAGAGGAAAACAACCGGTTACGAAAGATACGCTAGAAACATAATCAACCTCAAAATTTATATACGCTACAAAAATTTTACTACGCTTCGCTGAGCTAAAATATTGTCAAATTTGAAAAATCGATATTGTGGATCCAAATGACTACAATTACAGAGTGTTGCCTTTCACATTAAAAGGCTTGAAAAATATTTCGATTGATACCATATTTGATAATATAACTCCGGAGGGGGGTAACTTGCCCCCCCCCCCCCCACACACACACACCTACCCGAAAGGGGACCCAATGATATTACGAACTCAAAACTTGCATCGCGGCTATTTTTGACAACAATGATTGAAACTATGACGTCTCGTGATCATTAAGCCATAAATAATCCCTTTTATGCATGCTTATATCAAATTTTGTCCTATGCTAAAAATATATAAAATTCAGAAAGAATTTCAAAGTTTTAGCACGAATTTTTAAAAAAAATGCTATCTAGCTCTACATAAATTTTTTATAACAAAGCCGGATACAAATGTCTTGAAAATCCAATAATATTTGTAGCAGTTGTGTACACAAGAAGTCGACCACAGACATCAGACAGACGGACATCACTCCGAACAGAGTCCAAACGTGTTCAGGAAATCTTAAAACATATATTGACGTCAAAATCTCGAAATCGAAAATTTTCGCAAAGATAAAGTCTGTCATTGTCCTTCCCTACGCAACAGTGGCTCACGAAAAAGTAGAAATGCAGTTTAATCCCACTCGAAATTGAACCAAATTGAGGACGTAGGTTGATTCAATTCAAAACAGTTGATTCATTTTTTCACTTTTAAACTATGTTGTAAAGTGTTAAAAACTGTCAAAACTATTTTTGCCCTTATTTCACTATGACTATTTTGCATAATATCAATTTTGGATTAGCATTGTTTTTAATTGGATCTGCCTACATCCTCAATTGAGTTCATTTTCGTGCGTGATTGAAATGTTTTTCTACTTTTTCATGTGACACTGTTTTGTAGAGGAAGGCATTAAAGAACTTTTTTCTCATAATTTATTTCCATATATTTCCTTCACAGATTGAGCTATTATTGAAAAAATGCTTGGATTCGTATTCAGGGCTGCTCATGCTCAAAATGTTTTGATCCATTAAAATCAGAGAATCCGATTTTTGAGATCCACCGCTATAATATTTTTCCTTTATCTATATTGCATTGTAGAAAAAGTAAAAGACTAACTTAAAATTTAAACTTAATAACAAAATAAGTAAAAAATCTGTATAAACACATACAAAAATATTTTAGACTTCAAAAGTAATATTACAGTGAAGAAATGTAGAACACAAAACACAGATTGCTCTAGTTAAGATTATAGCAAGATATTTATGTATTTTTATCCTGCATTTCAGTTCTGGCAACAATAAAACTGTCAACGACGCCATCAACTGAGGAACTTATACGTCCCGGGCACATTTTTAGCAGATTATATTTCCATCATCCCCTCTTTGTTTGACTTCTATGCATTAGATTGAGTCTGTCCAGCGAGCCGGATCTGGCCTACGAAAACATTGGGTACCCTAAACATTGTACAATATGAATAAAGCATATCTCGATAAATTAAAATTAGTAGAATTTAAACTTTCTATATAATACTAATAAAATACTTCATTTTGAGAATATATAACAGGAAAATAATAAAATATGATTTTTTACTATCTTTCTTTTTCCTTATGAACACAGAAAAATTAAAAAAAGAATTTGATGAGGGCAGGTCACGAATTTCTCTACAGAATGCAACGACTTTACAGATACATCGTAAGAAGATACATCGGCCAGAACAGGATCGAATTCACACCACTTGGAAATTTGAATCCGGGTTGACACATCAAAGCATCTCAATCAAATATTGAGATGGTGATCCGTATCGAAATTTTAGACTTCCAACTCTCCAGAAGCCCCTGATGACCTAGAAGGCCTAAACTTTGTGCATTTATAGAATCATCCAAAAATCAGACCTTAACTGAAGAAAAGTTTTTATTAAAATGAGTATTTTCCATGCTAAGCGCGATACATTGCTAGGCAAAATAATTTTAAAATGTTACTAAGCAGAAACTTCGTTAAGCAACGTCGAGTATATCTGCTATTGTCTATATAAAAACAATTGTAAGTTATGCTGCTATCTGCCTATTATCTCAGCACGGGAGAACTTGTCTCTTTCCTTTTTGTGTTAGAATTATTATAAACTTTCAGAAGGAAAGACTTCAAATAAATGAAGTTTACCCCAAATTGTGAATTTTAATTTTTTTTTACATTATATATGCAGTACGAAGAATAGGTATATTGCTAGTATGGTTTGCACTGTTTTAACAAAACCCTACTTGAGAATAACCTTCGTATTATAAAAAGTAGGCAACAAGTATGAGGTCTATATAACTTTTAGTTCTAATTTCCCTCAGTTTGATGTTTTGAATTCCTCTCACGTTTGTTATTTTGCACCAACACACTTTTTTATTGGTTTCGGTAAAGTACACCAACCAACGAACCGGTCAACGAAGTTTTTGTGACACTATTTGTAAAGCAGGATAAAGCTTTCTGTTCGGTGGTAGAAAGAGGGGAAATCAGCAATTCATGGATCGGTGTGTGACTAGAAGAAGGTCGATAAGCTGCAAGCACGGGTTCGTTCGAGATGAGATACTACTGTGCGGTAAAGTAATTCTCTTAAGAACAAACAGTCGAGTATTGAGAGGAGGAAGTGGTTCTCTAGCTGTCATACCCAAGGTTCTTTAATATAAAGATGGGCGATCAACCCGGCAAGTAAGCAAAAAGTTGACAGCCTGACGTCGCCAAGCTTAGCATTTCGTCATTCGTGACGCCACAGACCAGGGAGGACTTTGAGAGCCGTTGCCAAAACACAGCATTTTTTCCCATTATTACAATTAAAAATTCTTTGTTAATTTTGAAGTGACAATATCCAGACGTAAATAACTTGTTCAGAGATATTTAATTGTGCTGTGCACACCTTCCTCAGTGACGTCCAAATAGATTATTTGTCTCTTAAGAGAGCCTGAGAACAAAATGCGCGCATTTGCTATTCAAGTGACATCACATGCGCAGAGCTATATAAAGAAAATGAGTCAGTCATGCCCAGAATAAGCTCCATACCAAAAGTCGATAGTAGTTGGACATGGGCAAAATACCGCTTTGCATATTTTAAGTGCGTAAGAGAGAGATTAATTATGTCTAATTAAAATTGAACGGGTCTGTGCAATAATATATATTTTAATGGTGCAGAATCTTTATTTAAACAGCCAGTAACTGTGTTTTAATTGAGTTAATAAATTAATTTGAATTTTAATCCTAATCTTTGTGTGCTCTGTTCTCGGCCGTTAGAGGCAACGAAACACATGGCACAATCTATGAATAGAATTTGAAATAATTTTCATAGATATGTCCATTTCCAAGTTTAAGAGAATGCAATTAACCGTTCCTTTTTCCGATTCAATAGAATAAGCACGAAGGCATTTCTAGTGATTCCGTCCATTACTTTCAATTCCATAGTATAAAAATGATAGACAGAGGAATAGATATTTTTCTGTATGATAAATGGTAATATTCCCCCAGTGTTAAAATATTTGACATATCGATTTCAGTTTATCTATCCATTTTTCAAAAAGTCACTTTCATTTCCCGAAAATTGAAAAGTCATATATTGAATCGATACCCTTTTCGGGTTATTTTCAAACACAATAAAAGTAACGCGATCATTTATATAAAAAAATTGTGTATTGGATAAGAAGATATTACGGTAAACAAAATTGCTTTCATGTGCAATTCAGGAGAAAATTTTCTCTGGTATAAATTTTCGTTTTCTTGTAAAAATAAATGAGAATATGAATACTAGTGCAATCAAAAATATGTTGCACTATTATTCATATTCAAAAATATGTTGCACTATTACTCATATTCAGAGTTTAAATATATTTACTTTCTCACACTACGTAATATACTAAAGAGTAATATACTATAGAGAAAATGAATTTTGCTATGAATACTGTTAAGGTTTGGTTAGGTTATGTTGCAATGTTTTTCTCCGAAATTATTTGAACTATCAAGAAATTTTATTCAGATTCAAAGCTCGCAGAAAAGAGAGATTTCTTCGATCTTTTCGAAACTCGTGGTAATATTTTCGATCGCTAATAAACCGAAAAAAATCGCTCAAAATTCAGATTCAATATTGAATAACTCAAAATCTAATTCAAATTTTTAAAAAAAAATCGTCGTCCGAGGTCAAGTAATCCTATACCGAATCTTGTACCTGTCCGTAGCTTGGATTTTCCGCCACATTACCAAAATAGACAGAAGAACAGACAAACGCACGCACAGACAGACAGACACCTTTTGATCTTGTAGATTTAACATTTGCATATCAATATTTCCAATGGAAAACGATAATTCCAGAAAAAATAGTGTAAGTAGTTCATGCGGAAAAATGGCACTTTAAATTGCATTATTGATGTGAATAATACCCATTAGCATAAATCAGTCCTATGTATCCAATTCATCGTCGTGGAAAACCTGTTTCGAATTTAAAATATTCGTATATATTTATTTTAAAAAATTTACAAAATTTAAAAGTAATAACAAAAAACCCAATAAGAAATTATATTTTATATTCTCAAACTGATTAGGATAGATTAAAACGAATGACCAGGCGTCACTAGGGTCCTAAATTCGCCCGCTACTTAAATAATACAGATAACACCACTCAATTTCCAAATCGCTTGTTTTGCACTCAATATCACACGCTGCGGGGGTTTTTCCATACACAACCATGATAATTGTACAATACTGGGTACGTTATATGCCCTCATTAAGCTCCTTCGATACGCTCTAATTAAGCGCTCGATCACCGATCGTTAACAGAATGGCACAATGAAAGTACTTGATACAGAAAAAAATAAAAAAAGTGCCTTTGCCACCCGAAGTACAACTTGAAAAAGGATCGCTATCTCGGCGAGTTTTTATCCAATTTTACCAAATTTTAGCATAATACTCATAATGATAATATAATACCAAATATAAAACATCTGAACAAATCTTTAAAAATCCGATTAATTAAATTCACTTAGTTTGGAAACAGCGATTTTTTTATCCAGACAAAATGTCTGCCATTTATTCAGCACTCCTGCTCTAGAATATCATCTGCAGCGGGAATGAATAAGTAGATTTAATTTACGAAGTGGCTGGGGAAAATAAAATGTAACAAATTTTAGCTAATCCGGATTTTTTTTTTTTTTAATTACCGAGGTTCATCATGCAGGGAGTTGAAGTACCTCTGTAGCAAATTTCGCCGATGCTCAATGCTCACGACAAACATAGTCAAATATATTTTATTATATAAGAAGTTGACCGATACAATAAAATTATCCATATATAGGAAAATCGAATGGAGCCACATAATCCAAATATTTTTCAAATTTATTAAGCAGTTTGTTTCTATAAAAAACAAATAAGTATGCCATCCATTTTGTTCTTCGGCGCCATTCGCTATTTAAATAGACCAGTCAATCAAGGCGATCGCTCAAAATGAACGAATAAAAAGTGTTATGAATGAAGGTCATAGTTCGAAGAGGACTAAAATCAGAGCTTTGTAACCGTAAAAGCACGCGGTTCATTGATAAGGGCTTATCAAAATATGTCTGTTATCAGGTGATAAGTGTCCGAGCTACTACTAGCTAAGTGGTGTTTAACTCATTGAGGAATTTTACATTCTTGAAAATTAAACTGAGTTTCTCTATAATTTAAAGAAAGTAATTCTCTATATGAAGAACAATTGAAATATATCTGCATGTATATGTGTATGTGTTTATCTCAACATGACGGTAGAACGGCTATGCCGACATTCATGAAATTTTGCGGGTAGCCTTGGAATAAACCCACTTAAAATTGAGTCCATGTTTCGAGTTTCTAGGACCAGGGGTTGTGGAGATATTAATAAAAAACGTGCAATTAAACCTGCCATATAGTATTATGCAGACGATATTTTTTCCGCAAATTTGTTTTTGACGAAATGTGAAAAAATAAAAATGAAGAAAAAAATCTTATTGATTAGCAATGCATTTAAATCAAATGTGTTTACACAGCAGACGATTTTTATTATTATTTTTTTTTTTTGCGATTTAAATAATATAGAACTGTACATAAAAAATAAATTTTGTAAATGAACGGTATTGCAGAGAAAGCTGTAACAATTAAAATACCAAGATTGCCTCAAATCGGTGTGTTTCCTCCTTTCGTGAAACATTGGTGCACAAGCAAGAGATATTTTGTTTTGTTTTAAAACAAATAAAGAAATTAGAAAGTGAAATGAATTGGGAATTCTAAAGATGTTTAATGACGGATGAAGTTCGAAGAGAAGAAATAGAAGTAGGAAAATTCAAGTATACGTACTTATTTATGAGCGGCCAGGCAACTTCATAGATTCTCCCAAATTTTACATTTTGTCAGAGATATTGTATAAGTGTAGTTTATATGCCGCTTAACAAAGTTCGTAAAATTAATTTGATATTTTGACGCGAAGTCTATGATTTGGGTATCCGGCTGAAATCGGAACGAAACCTAAAAGGGCCAACTACGAATAGTTTGAAAGTCATTTGAAGCCTTTTGAAATCTTTAGAAGGATATATAATTCGGTTTGGGATCAGGTTCTAAGTTTTCGAAGTAGAGTTGTTATATTTTCTGCATTTTGATATTTCGAACTATTTTTAAAATGTGGCTCTAATTTTAATATTTTAAACTGCTTCGAAAATGCCTTAAGAAGAAAAGACCACCTTCAAAAAATGACGTTATGCACGCAAAACCATTCGGCTCAAATCAGACTAGAGCTACTTCCGATTTTTTTTCCCTGATAAAATTCTGTTAAAAAAAACTCTCCGACTTACGGCCACCAGAATGTTCTTGTTTCATCCAGCAAAATATTCTATATTCCATCACGTGAAGTTGCGTGTCAGTCCTGTCCACCATAAATCAAGACCAAATTGCAATCCCGTGCTCAGCGTCAAAGAACTTCTCTTATCCGGCAAGAAATTATGCAAACCTTCCTCTTTAGATAACATACAACGTATCTCACATGGTATGGCAAGTCAAAAATAGAAATTATTCAGGTAATAAATATATACGAGTGTCACGACTTCTTGATAGAGGAATTTCTTTCAAAACGCCAACCCTCCACAGCACTCTCCTTCATCAGCATAGCCATATCCTGTGCTCGTAACTCAAACATATTTATTCGCCTCCCCATTCAATATTTAAGACAAGTTATTTCGCTAACTTTTTCACACGAGGAAGTCATTCTGTTCAAAAGACTTGTCAAGAGAACACACACTGTGAATTAAATAATGAACAAAGAAATATATAAAGAAATATATGATAATAATATATAAACAAAAAGATATATAATAATCAAAGATGTATATTTATTTGTTCTTTTGTTTGTTCGCCTGTTGGTGGTGTAGTGGAAAATCTAATAGACCCATAGCTACGAAATCCGATACAGTAGTTCAGGTTAGGAGGATACATTGGTATCATTTGAAAAAAAATAGAATTTGGTTATTAGTAAGTTAAGTAAAATGCACTTCGTGCAATAAATAAGAAAAACTTGAGTAACGTATATAAGCATAATTAAGAAAATAATGCAGCTGTTTACGCTGGATCCTTCTTCGTCAGTGCAAAAGAACCAACAAACCCGAAACGAAAAAGACGAAATGAACGCAAATAGAAGAAACAGAGGAGGTTTATACAGGGTGTCCCAAACAGATTGAAACGCGCTTTAATTCTTTACCTGTTGGAGATAAGTGCGCAACGTAAATTGCAAAAATGTTGAAAGTAAGGTAGGAAATAAGACTACGTTAATCAAATGGTCCTCCCATTCATTTTTAATAAGTTACACTTTTTAAATTTTTCTACGACCCCCTTAGACAAATTGGGTCAATTAGAAAATTTTTATTTTCAGATTGATTTCGCCAACAGAAACATTGCACCTGCTGCAGCAGGTGCAATGTTTCTGTCGGCGATTTCCCCAAACGCGGGCAAAATTTGATATTCGTACGTTGTTCTTCAAACGCCATTTCCGTTTTCGACTAACGCGAACGACTATAGTTCACTGACACGCATTGTCTGGAAAAACCCTGCTTCTTCCTTTTGACATCTCGCGTCACATGTGCCTCTACGCCACGGTAAAATAGTTCCCCTCTCCTACAATCAGGGTTGGAGATATCAGCACAGTCTCCGAACTTTTTGATCCTACCTTGTATATCTCGTTATTTGGCGTGCATGTTAAAAACGGCAAGTTTTAAGAAGTCGAATCTTCATACGAAACATTTCTTGTATGAAGTGAAAATTATATATGCTATAACATTTTCTCTTCACTAACAGAAGCATAAAAGTGAGATCTAAGTAGTAGAAAATCCATGATATATACATAAAAAATGCTCAGACAGTGAAGAGTTTTCTATAATTAAATGTAATGCAGAATTCTTAAATTTAAACTTTTCAGAATCAAGCAAAATATTTGGAAATTCAAATTATGGAAAGATTCACAAAGAGGTTTAAAAAATGAACGAAATGTTTTACAAACTAAATATTTTGACTCTAAAAAAGTAAAAGTTTATTTTTCAATTTAACTTCAAAATAACCAAGTGTTCTTCAATTTAAATTAGTTAAAAGGAAAACATAAAATATTAGATATTTTTTTTCATACAATAAACAAAATAATTAAAACCTTATTAAATATGCTTGGAGATAAAACTCGGGAAAAAAAGCCATAAAACACAACGCTTCATTTGATTAAAATTTAAAACGTGAAATAAGAAATATTTTGAAGCAAAAATTTGGACATATCTTTTACTTGAGAGCGAATTTTACTTTCTCTACATGTGTAGTATAATACAGGATGTGTGTCCCGTCAAGACCTCATAAACTCTGCAGCGCGAGAATCCACGCTCGGAGTGCATAACAAAAGGACCCAAGAACCATACCTCTACGACCCATAGTTTTTGAGAAAAATACGAAAGAAAAAGTATGAAGTCCCAACCGGTGCACAGAAAATAGGTTTTATTGGAAACATGAACATCGGTACTTGCATATGACATTATGTTAACATAGGAAGATGCGCAAAATGAGAATCGCGCATTTCGAGGCCTGCATGCGCGCGCAGTAGAATAGATGACTGCCCACGATCCAGTATGGGATTGTCCACAAAAGTGAATGCAGCATGAAGACAAGCAACTAAGTCGCTTTGTGTAGTAACCGGGGTCCGATAACTCATTCAGATGGCTCCATAAGAAGAAATCCAAGGATGACAGATCTGGCGATCGTGGCGGCTACACAACGGGAGACTCACGTCCAATCCAGCGACCTGGATATTCCATATCTAACCAATCACGTACAGGAGAGCTGAAATGCGCCAGTGCTCCATCATGCTGGAACCATAGGCCACGTATTGCCGATAAGGGTATGACATCCAGGAAATCAGTTAGTACATCACGGATAAATACCAAGTATGAATGTCCCGTGAGCCGTTCAGGTAGTAGATAGGGTCCAGTAATGAGCTCGCCTAGTATGCCGGCCCACGCATTTACAGGTCAGAGGACCTGGTATCTCTGCGGGCGGACTGCATCAAGATGAACTCTGACCACGCATGTCTGTTGAAGAGCCAGTCACGTGTGAAACATGCTTCGTGAACAAGATATGTGCAATAAAAACATTGTTGGTATCATGTTGTTGCCATAAGCAGTCATTCACAAAAGTCGATGCACGTCATCTGGATACAGTCCTTGCACGGTTCTGTAGTGAAGTGTGTATATCCTCTCTACCCGTAATATCCTATGCACAGGACTGCTATTCGCACTAAACTGCCTGGCTAGTACTCGCACTAAACTGCCTGGCTAGTACTCGCACTAAACTGCCTGGCTAGTACACGTGTGCTCAACTCCGGATTTGCTTCAATCCGTCACAGTATCGCATCTTCCTGTGATCCAACTTGCGGATAGCATTGGCATCGGGATGACGGCGTCGTGGACAGCGGCAGCTATACTCCCTCGCCGCTCGTAAGGCATTACCATTGCATTGACCGAAGATAGAGTACATGTCGCAATATTCAGGAACGGAATACATTATCAGCATGTAAAGAATACCGGTAGCTTTCAGAGGCCGCTTTGTATATGAGCCAAACGACGACTGTTCATTTGCATAACAGACATGCACCTATCGTCAGTCTCTTATTATGTCACTTTCCCCCTTCACAAGCGTAATAAGAGGTAACTTTTTTTTTTAAATATTTTATTCTCATCCGTTGTGCAGTTTCGCATATTTCCAATAAAGCTTATTTTCCGTGCACCAGATGGGACGTCATACTTTTTCTTTCTCATTTTTCTCGATAACTATGTATTGTAAAGATATGGTTCTTGGGTCACTTTTTATGTACACTCCGATCGAGGATTATCGCTCTGCAGAGTTTATGCGGCCTTAACGGGACAGCCTGCATATAGAGGAAGTATTGTGGCAGAGTCGAACATTTGAATTCGAGTATGTATGAGTGTGTGTATGTTAGTTTGTTTGTTTGTGTGAATGTGTATGTTAGTGTATATATGTATGTATGTTAGTATGTGCATGTATGTTACTGTGTGTACGTTAGTATATGTATGTATGTTAGTATGTGTATCTATGTTAGTGTATGTGTGTCAGTAAGTCTGCGCATGCAATGTCTGACGCACGAATGAAATATTGCGAATGCAATTATTGTCATCAATAAATACTGGAACCCTACCTATTGATTTTAAACGCAATAAAAGATTTACAATACAAACATTTTACATACAAACTTTAGAACGCTAGTATAAACCTTTAACGAGATTTTGCCCGACTTTCGAATTAACTTTTAAAAAATCGTTTAAAAATCATGACTTTCAACACTAAAAAATCAGGTCATACGAAACTTCTTATTACGAAATGAATGACAGTGTTTAGAAAGCTAGCATGAACCGTTCTTGAAATATTTTTTATAAATATATTTGAAAAATATGCAATAGCATAAAATTTAAAAAGTAGTCGGTGTTGTCCAATATGTTCAATTTCTAATGTTCACTTTCCAGTTCAATATTATGCAAGGATAAATATAAATTTTGCGCGGTTTTGAGACGGTAAGGCCCATGTTAAGATAACCAGAGACTTGGGACTTAAATTTACGGCACAGGTGGAGATATATATTTTGCTAACTTTATCAGAATCAATTTCATTTCGATGCGTAAGTAAAAACATGTGCTGTCCACATCAGATTATTTTAAATTGTGAATGCTTCCCCAGGTGGTAGATGTAGAGGACATAAATTCCTTTTGGACTTTGAAAGAATGAGGAAGTGATACATGGGAATGGTAAAGCATTTGATATGTGTTCTTTAATCTCCCTTCTATCAAGGACCCCTGCTGAGTCCTGTTGATCCAGGAAACCCCCTGCGAAGAGCAGTTATTCCTTTGAATGAGTGTCGCAACCTTTTCCTTGGCTCATTTATAGAGTTCTTTTAAAATATATATGACCACTAGCAGCATACCTCTTCGTAAGGAGTATATAATATAAAAAAAACTTAAAATTCACAATCATGTGCAAATTCCTATAGTATACTAAATGACATTGTTAATCAAAATATTCTGTTAAAATATTAAATTTATTGCTCCTAAAAAGAAATTTAAGAATATCTATTCTCACTATACAAAATTATCTTCACGGACAAATCTGAAGAATAAAATATCCTGGCCCCTTTTGTAAGCAAATTTATAAAAATATGAAATTGAATCAATATATACAAAATAAAAGCGTTAAAATTGTATGGAACCCGTACTACTTATATACGCAAATATTAGAAAATATAACCTGTATTAGTAGATTACATCTATAAATTGAACATATCAATAAACTCGTAATCTTTAAACCTGAAGGCCGTAATTGATTCCAATATATGTCAAAATGTAAGAGCTAAAATTATATGGGAATATATATATATATACCCGTACTACTTATATTGTCGCAGATTAAAAAAGTAGCAGTGTGTTAGTAGAAGATTACCCGTATTACAATACGAGTCTCAAAAATCTTTACCAAAATAAAACAGATGACGTAATAAATTGAATATATCAATAATCCCCGTAATCTTTATACCAGAAGGCCTTAATTGATTCCAATATATACCAATATATATGCCAATATACCTGTTCTACTTATTTTCTCGTAGATTAGAAGATATGCCTGTGCATTTGTAGAAGATTACTCGTACAACGTACAATATATGTGTTTCAACAATGTGTTCCAACAATAAAACAATGGCATAATAACTTAAAATCCCCGAAAATATCAATAATTATAATGTTTAAACCTAAAGATCGTAATTGATATTAACCAGTCAAAAATGCAATGGCAATGAAATTTATTTTATATACATATCTTTATTGTTCAAATCGGAAAATATTTAATAAAAATCATATGCCGAATAAACACATTGGATTTAAATCCTTTGCTAAGGGACATGATATCATTTGCTTGAAATAAATTGGTGGAAAAAATATCGTCTGAATAATGCTATCTCTATGGAAACTTTGGCAACATTTTCGTCAATTCAGCGACATTTTAAAAAATCGCCAAATATATCGCCAAGTGGGACTGTAGAACTGACAGTTGAAAACTCTTTGCCAAAATAAATGAAGTGATGTACGCAGTCCGTAATTCATATAATTAAAAGAAAAATCAAACCGTTCATTTATAAGATATATTTTTATATCCATTTATTTATTATTCAAATCGAAAAAATAATAATAAACATTAACAAACACATTTAATTTAATTGTGTTTCTGAGTAACATGATATAAGATAGAATCTTCCTCATAAAATACAGATAATTAAATAACCATTTTGATTTCTTAATACTTTTCATTGTTGACTACAAGCTTGGGAAAAATAAGTCATGGTGATAAATTTTGCATTTAAATTCATGTTTCAAACATTCATGTTTTCAAACAATTCATGTTTTCAAAAAGTGACTGATTAGCGCAATAAACTCCCACCAAACTCAGAGATATAGTTTTAATTCACTTTCAGGTTTTAAACCAACGATTTGCAACCTTTTTTCCTTTGGAGGAACCAGGGAGTTAGAGAGTAGAACTCCGATGTGAAGGATCCAAGTGAAGGATCATTTACCACAATTAAGTTATTATTCATACAGAAGTCAATCACACTGTATCCCCGGTGATCTATGAAGGAGTAACCCCACATCAGGGCCCTGGCATTAAAATCTCCAAGTATCAATGATTCTGTTGCAAAAAAATTCAGATTTGAGAGTTCGTTTAAAATATCTACGATAGGATCATGGGGGGGACAGTAAATAGAAATCAAGTTAAGGGATTTATTATTTGGAAGAAAAATTTCAACCACCACAAATGAGTTGGATTGAAATTTAAGGGAGACGGGAAAAGACGAGTTCAGGATTAAAAGGGAAGCTTTATTGGACAATGAATTAAATTGTTTAATTCCGAGAGGAGGGCGAAGTACCGACCCCTCGGAAAGGAAAGGTTCTTGTAAGCTTATAATGTCCAAGGATTTCTCAACTGCAAACTGAAGAACATTATTGTGTGCAGAAAGCGAATGATTAGTATTTGTTTGTAGAATTTTCAGAACCATCGCGGGAGGATCAATGCCCGGGAGCAGAAGTGGGGAAAGCAAGGATAAAAATAAACAGATATATAATATACAATAACAATTTAATATTTACAATATTTACAATATTTACCATAATGGTGAGTTCAGATTGATTTTTGAAGTTCCCTTATTCTATTTAGTTCACTTTGCATCGAAGGGCAATTAGCCCGGTCTCTGGCATTGTGATTAGTTTTCCAGTTTAGATTAGCGTTCTTGACGTTTGCCGTTGAGCAGTTAATGCATGATGGAGTTTTTACCTTACAAGTCTTGAAGGTATGATCATCATCGCCACATTGCGAACAGTTACCAGTAACCCAGTGACAGGCTGCAGCCGAGTGACCAAAACCTTGGCATTTGTAGCATATTTGGATTGAGATGTATTTTTTAATGAAATAGTACTGGAAATGATGATATAGTTTTTTGGTGTTGATGAGGATTTTAGCAGAAGAGATGTCCACAAGTATAACCCAGTTGATTGATCCCGCTCTGTTTCTGAAGTTTTTGATGATTTTGAACTCCTGAGGTTCGGATGGAAGGTTTTTAGTCAGAAGGTCTTTTATATCCTGTTCCCGGAGAGTTTCTGGAATATTGAACAGGATCAGTGCTTGCTTACGTATTGGTGGCTTAAAGATAGTGAATTTCTGACCAATTTCGGAGTTTGTAAATTTGGGGATAAGATTGTCTGCATCTTTATCTCTGCATGTTATCTTGAGTGTTCCATTTCTTTGAGATGAGACGTTTTGGATGCGGATGCCCGGAGGACACTGGAAAGAGAGAAGGTCTTTATGCAGTTGTTCCATATTTCTAGTACGGTCCTTTCCCTGTAGCAGGACACTGGCAAAAGATGGTTTGGGGGGAGCAGGAGGTGGTAGATTGGTTGATTGAGTCAGATGTTCCAGGTTTTTCTTTACTGCCTCATCGACCAGGGAAGGCAGATCCTGCGTCAAGTTCTTGGAGAAGTTTTCTAGATTTGTGGCGATTGCATTTTTCAGTTGGTTGAGGTCTTCGTTAAATGACGTTCTGATATTTTGCAGGGTATTTGAAGCTTCCTGGTTTTGAGAGAATATGACTGAAGGGATCTGGTTTTCAAAGTTCAGGCAAGCTGCTTTCAATGCTTCAAATTTATCGTCCAAGTATTTCGTTTGCGTTGCATTAGGTTTTACATATCTAGTTAGGTAATTCTGGACCTGGTTACAATGACGCTGTACTTTAAGGAGGAAGGTGTTGCAGAATTCTGATTTCTCCTCAGTCATGTCTGTGGTTGCAACTGAAGTGGTATCATCTGGTTCGTCCGTATTTGATGTTGGTTCTGGTAGAGTTGGTTTACTGGATCGAGACATAGCCAAAGGAGGGTTGGAGAATACAGTAAACTGCGTTTTCGGTGTTGAGAGGACTGATGAGCGAAGAGGAAGAGGGAAATTCGATGGAGAAGAGCGGGAAAGCACTGTTGAGAATGATGGAGTTGTTGAAGAAGCAGAAGCTTTTAAATCAATCAGTTTAGCAGTGGGTTGCAGTAGTGGATTGAATGAAGATGATATGATGGTAGAAGGCAGAGTTGATGAAGTAGAGGGGTCACCAGGCTGAGCCTGAGCACAGGAGTAATTCGATGTTTGAGACCTTCTATTATAGTTTGATGCCATAGTACGGGATTGATGAGATAGGTCACTGAGAGAATCAGTTGTGGGATTTGAAGGATGATTAGGAGAGTTTCTGTTATAGTTGGAGGCAGAAGAAGTTGATGCATTGTCAGGAGATGTTCGAGGAGAAAGATGTTGGGAAACAAGAGGAGGGAAATCTGGGATCGGAGATGAGTATATGTCATTAGTATCCATGATAGAGGTAGTGAAAAACTGGTATCTCTTAAAAAGTTTCTTGTTGATAATATAAAATGCAATATTTCTGATAATTCGTGAGTATATAGTATCGAATTTCACTAATAATCTTAAGACACTGAGTAATACACTGTTTCAAACATAACATTAATTTTAATACAATATGTATATACAGCATCACAAAAATCACCAAAATAACATATAATAATATATAGATTGTCCATTTTCTGTCATATAATTTACAAAAGTGAAGGGTACGACAAGTTGTATTTAATATCAATTACAGGAACGAAGGCAAAATGATGCGACGGGTGAAAACAATAATAATAAAAAAAAAAGCTAAAACAAACTAAAGACGAAACCGGTCAGCGGGAAAATCCCAAATCCAAAAAACTGTAAAAAAATCCATGATAAACAAAACAACCAAATTTTGAGACGATAGCAAAAGAATAACCGGAGAAAATGAGAATAAATGAAAAAAGGGGATGGGGAGCAGAAAAGAGCAAAATAAAATTTATAAATCAAAAGAAAATAAAAAACAAAAGAGTGCAACCGCAAAAAATGGAGCTCTAGCACCTATGGGACACAAGATATAAAGAAAAAAATGAATACTGTTAAAAATTACAAGTCCCACTGGGACAATATGCTAATTAGAATTAAAATTAGATTTAAAAAGATATCAATGTTATCCATAGCATGAGATTCAATAGGAAAGTACAATATGAATTTTACAAAAGGGCTGAAAAACGAAGAAGAGGAAGAGCGCAGCAAGCTACGAAGGCAGGGAGAAACCAAAGCCGGGCGAAGGGGTGATTCGCCGAAATACCACTACAAGGAACGAGCAAAATACAGGGAAGGGGGGGAAAATGAAATCAAAAGTGTGAAGCATGAAAACAACCAATTTTAAAATACATAATACATATCGAAAAAATGCTCCCAGGTTCTAAAATTTTTACAATAAACAGAGTTAAAACTTCAAATCATATGAATATATATACTTTAAATTAACAAATTACATAGATTACAATAGGATTTACAGTTGTATAAACGGTCCAATTTGGACCGTTCAAGGCAGGATCTCCATTACAATTGCATACTGGAACCAATGGAATATTTATAATTTATAAATTGTATTATCTCACCAATGAGTAGACGTACAGACAAGCCACCGGTATGAAAATGAAGCTACGGTGAGGGGCAACAAATAATACGCAGACTCAAAACACACAACACAAGAAATCACGCCACCACGGCTCAAAACACCAGAGCTCGAAAAAAGCGTCTAAACAATGCTAAACCGTGTCGGAGATCCGTGTATGTATATATATATGTATATATGTATACATATATATATCCGTGTATATATATCCGTGTATATCCGTGTATATCCATATATATCCGTGTATGTATATATATATGTATATATATATCCGTGTATGTGTATATATATGTGTATATATGTGTTACTGTGTATGTATATGTTAGTGTGTGTATGTGTTAGTAACCAACACACATACACTTACACACTATGTGTGTGTGGGCGCGGTAGCCCATTGGTTAGCGCGCTGGAGTTGCACTCGGTAGGCCCGGGTTCGATTCCAGCCACTGCCAAAACTGCCGCCGTGTTCATGCGGAGTACGATCACGTTAAACATGTGGGTCCGAAAGTCCTTCCGAGAGGTTGGTGGTAGGGGAAGGAGGGTACGGTCCCTGTGGATGCCTCCCCCACTGGGTTCCGGTCTAAATTGGGTGGCACTTCCCGACCGTCCAAACAGTTACCTTACACCTTTCTGGTAGGTCGGACGGTCTGGGTTTCAACAACAACACTATGTGTGTGTTGGAGTGTGTGTGCATGTGTTAGTGTCTGTATGTATTAGTGTGTGTGTATGTGTTAGTTAGTGTGTATGTGTTAGTGTGTGTATGTATGTGTGTGCGTTTGTTAATGTGTATATACAAGTGTGTGTGTATTTGTTACTGTGTGCATATTAGTGTGTATTAGAGTGTGTGTGTATGCTAATGTATGTAATATGTGTACGTTAATATGTGTATGTATGTAATATATGTTTGTATATGTTAGTTTGTATACGTGTTGGCTACTATGAGTGTATATTAGTGTACGTACATATAAGTGTGTCTGTATATTAGTGCGTGTATGTTAATGTTTATGTATGTGTTATTGTGTATGTGTTAGTGTGTGTATGAGAGTTTGTTACTGTATGTATACTAGAGTGTGTGTATGATTGTTTGTTACTGCGTGTATACCAGTGTGAGTATATGCGTGTTTGTGTATATTAGTGTATGTGTATGTTAATGTATGTGTATGTTAGTATACGTGTATGTTAGGGTGTATGTGTATGGTATGTGTGTATGTGTATGTGTATGGTAGGGTGTATGTGTATGTGTATGGTAGGGTGTATGTGTATGGTAGGGTGTATCTGTGTATATGTGTATGTTAGGGTGTATGTGTATGTTAATGTGTGCATGTATAAGTTAGTGCATGTATATGTTAATGTGTGTATGTATATGTTAGTGTATATTATTGTACGTATATGTAAATAGGATCCTTGGCAAATAGGATCCTCGACTTTGGAAATTCCTATTAGGGGGAGTTTTGGATTATAACTGAACTGTGGTATTAACAGTCTCGTATGTTTTCATTGTAATGCCGTATGTGGCAAGTCGTTGGATTATGGTTTGGTCGGAACTAATGATGGCCAATGGTGTTTGATGCTGCTGAAGGTTGCTGATAACAGCATCGCCAGTATAAAAATTGAGGGGGATAACCAAATATTTTGTTTTATTTCCCCAAATATCTTTACTCTAAACTTCGGTAGGTTCCGATAGGATCTTGGATAAGAGGGAGGGAGGTATCACACCAAAACCGCTTCCCTTGGTGACACCACTGATTGCAGTTATTTGGCTGAAGGATGGCTTTTGATGCTTGGCAGTTGCCGTAGATTGTTGCTGTTACTTGGCTATTGCTAAAGGTTATTGTTGCTGTTACTTGGCTATTGCTAAAGGTTATTGTTGCTGTTACTTGGCTATTGCTAAAGGTTATTGTTGCTGTTACTTGGCTATTGCTAAAGGTTATTGTTGCTGTTACTTGGCTATTGCTAAAGGTTATTGTTGCTGTTACTTGGCTATTGCTAAAGGTTATTGTTGCTGTTACTTGGCTATTGCTAAAGGTTATTGTTGCTGTTACTTGGCTATTGCTAAAGGTTATTGTTGCTGTTACTTGGCTATTGCTAAAGGTTATTGTTGCTGTTACTTGGCTATTGCTAAAGGTGATGGTTTGTTAGCTGCATTGTTGCACACGTTCCATGTCGTACTGGATTCCGTAGACGATGGTTCTCGTGAGTCTTGTTATTGAGAATTTGTTTTGTGTGATTGATTAGAGCTCATTTGATCCGCTTCCTCTAGATGGCTGAGGTAATAAGGTGCGTAAAAGGGAAAATTACGTATTAAATAAGCATTTCATAAATATAATGAAACACATTTCTTCTTTGATTTCAGATTTTATGGAATTTTTCGCCATTTTGAACACAACGGTCGGTTTTATTCTTTTCTCAATCTTAAATGAAAATTATTTAGTCGTGTTCTGGAACGCTCAAAACGTGTAAATTTACCGGAAACTAAAATTCGCATTTTTCAACCCCGTTCCCATAACTTCCTTAAACATTACCAATCATGTTAAGGAAAATATAAAAGAATTTTAAGCATTTCTAAAAAGGGTAAGAAACAAATATTCGCCCAAGATGGGATAAACATTGGATGAAAGCCTGGAATATTATTTTCCCTTTAACTTTCGAATATGATATGAATTATTGTTTTGCCAAAAGTTTCCGAATTTAAAGATTTTAAAGGGGAAAACCTTTTAAACACATTCAGAGCATGTCTGCTTGTGTGTCTGAAGTGGAGAGCTGCCAAAATATTAATAATTTGCACGTTGCGAAACTTTAACATTCCGTTTGCTCTTGAATGTCGTGCTATTCATTTACAATTCACGCTGTGTTGTGGTCATACTCTACTACGCGTATTCTACATTTATAAGATAATTTGGTGTTTCAGATTACATGCAAGATTCTATATTCTTGAACATTTCCTATTTCTCACATTTCAACGAACGGTGCTCGAAAAATATTAACCACGACTTTAACTATTCTCTATATTGCATGTATACACAAAAGGCAAAATATTAGATATATACTGAAAAAGTATAACTAGATAGAATTTTTTGTAACGCGCACAATAATACACTACAATGAATTGCTCAAAATTTAAGATTTCCATATAATTACTTCCCATAAAGGGAACAATGACAACTTCAGGAACGACGGTTGTATTGATAGTCTGTTGGAAAATTAATTTGAAATACTCTGTGAATGCAAAAACAATTTTAACTAAAGGATTGGGACAATCATGTCTTTCCATGCTTAACAAGTAGGTATTCCACCTCTGAGCCAAACTATATACACTCTAAGACAAAAAAATCGACGCAGCCCGCAAAATAGCCCAATAGTAATGAAACTGTACATGCAACCACCTGTCGACAGAATATGCAAATGATCGAAAATTCGCAGCCAATGAATGAATAGTCGAAACTACAGCGCATTGAAACTGATCATCATGCTGGTGTATATAAGGAGCGAACCTCGCTTTCAGGAACAAAACATGCAGTGGATTTCGGTTGCGTTTACGTACCTTAATTGTAACAATGCCTCGCCGGCGAATTCACGGCCACTACGAGCATATGAAGGAGTTTGAAAGAGGGCGTGGGGTAGGACTCATGAGGTTGGATGGGCACACCCGACGAATCGCTCGGCTTTTGGGTAGGAGCGATGCTATTGTCAGAGCAACTGCGACAGCACGAGATTCGTCGTTATCAACCATCCAACGTGTGACAAACACGGAAGTGACCACCCGAGCCAATAACAGAAGACTACGAGAGCGGAATCTATACTCGCGACGCCCATTACGCCGCCTACCACTGACCAGTATGCACAGTCAATAGGGATTGCAATGGTGCCGAGCCAGATCAATGTGGAATTGTTCGGCTTGGAAACAAATTGTCTTCAGTGATGAGTCCTGTTTCGAACTGAATCCCGACGACCAGCGCAGACGTGTCTGGAGACAGCCCGGACATCGTCAGGATCCTGCTCTTACTGTCACACGCCCCGACAACAATTATGGTCTGGGAATTATGGTCTGGGATGCCATTTTGTTTGATAGCCGGACCCCTTTGATAGTCCTTCGTGGCACCATCACAGCACAGCGGTACATTGCCGACATTCTACGACCCGTTGTATTGCCATTCCTTTCGCAACACCCCGGGCTAACTTTTCAGCAAGATAATGCAAGGCCATATACGGCACGCCTCTCTATTGATTGTCTGCATGCTTACGACACACTTCCTTGGCCAGCCAAATCCCCAGACCTCTAGCCTATTGAGCCCATTTGGACTGAGATGGGGCGTCGCCTGCGACCATCTCAGAATGTAGACGAATTAACTTGTCAATTGGATGCCATTTGGAACGACATCCCTCAAAACACCATCCAACAACTTTATGCACCCATATTACGTCGGGTAACAGCTTGTATCAAGGCCAGAGGTGGACCAACGCCCTATTGACGTGTTCACTTTCAGTGTGATAAATCATCCAATTGTTCTGAGATTCTAATCATTTCTTTTTCTGTAAATCCACATTACATGTGCCAAATTTTGTCTCATTTGGATAATTCTTTCTTGGTGCGTCGATTTTTTTGTCTTAGTGTGTATTAAAAAAAAATCTGCATTCACGCCTACACAATATATGCAGTATACCATCGAAATTGGGTCTAATTCGCGTTAGCGGTTTTTGAGATTACAAAGGGTCGTTGATTTCAACAAAATCTTGTTTTATAGCTAAATTATATACATTTATCAGAGAATTTTTCAGCTTTCACCTCTAGATAATGTACGCTATATACCACTAAAGTGATGTCCAAATTGCTTCAGTGGCTTTGGAGATTATCACTGATTTTACTAACTTTTGTCAGTTTATTCAGTTATTAATTTTGTCAATTAGTGGGGTCAACGATTTGACACCTGCTAATAGACTGACAAAAGTCACCGGTGGTATCACAGATGTACTTGCGGCGAAAACTTGATTAAATCATGATTAAATCATCTTTTGATTAAATCATGATCACCATCTTACTATTAAAAGCATATTTATAAAAAAAAATCTGATGTGGGCAACACAGAATTTCCCTACATACACATTCTCAGGTTATCTTTCCTTCACAATCCGTTAAATTGAGTTGAATGGCACCAAATAGCATGGATAATTAATTATTTGAAATGACATTAAATTCGCAGTTTCGATTCAATTTTCGTTTTCATGGGTGATCGGGAATGTTTTTAAAGGCGACGTGGAAAAATGCGGAAAACTAAAATATCTTGAGAACGGTTAATTATAAAGTTACGGGGATGGTGTTATTCTTTTTGTTGTCAAAAATTACGTATAAAACAAGCATTTAATTAATACATTTGAATAGACGTAGATTCGAGTGGACGATTTTTGCGGACCATTTCGCAAATAAAGGTAAATTCTTTTTTTCCGAATCATGCCAAAACCTTAATCAGCACCAGGATAACCCATGCATGACTTCAGCTACAGTGGATAAATACATTGCACAGACAGACAGCCAAACAACCAACACACACACAGACTTCATGCTAAAAATAGTTTCTTAGAGTTCTAGAGTGCTCAAAACATAAGACTGTCTAGAACTCGAGTTGCGATTTTCGACACGATTCCAATACTTCCCCTATTCATTATTCTAGGAAAATTGTAGTATTGTACGAAAAATGAAAAGGAGTATAAAGTAGAACGACTGTCACCATACTTTACTGTACTTTAGCGCAAGAAAAATAATAGAGTAACTCAAATTATCCGAGTGCGAGCACTGTAAAGTTGATAAATTTAAAACGATTTCTTTCAGAACTTTTACATAGAACTTTTATATGAAGATCTTGAGAACGATACTCAAAAGTATATATTTTACTTTCTTATACTATAGAATATAGTATAAAGTATTATTTTAATATAAATTTTCGATTTTGAGATTTTGATGTTAATGTACGTTTTAGAACCTCCTGAACACGTTGACTATTTTTAGAGTGGTGTCCGTCTGTTTGTATGGAGTCGATTTCTTGTGTGCAGGATAACTGAATGGCCACAAATATTAATGTATTTATCCTTTTTATCCGGCTTTGATAACTAAATCATCTAGAACTAGATAGAATTTTTTGAAATTCGAGCCAAAGCTTCGAAATTTATTAGACATTTTATATTTTCTTACCATGGCAGCATAGGACAACATTTGATGTAATTATGCATAAAAGAGTTTATTTATAACTCAGTATGATAACGAAACTTAACAGTTTCGATCGTCGTATTGAAAATAGTCCCGATACAATTTTTGTGTTTGGGCCATCATTAGCCACCCCCGTCTCCCGGTGGTCACCCTCCTCCCCGAGCGGCTACATTGTCGAACTTGTTAATAATGGAAAGATTTTTTTCAATCCCTTTAATATGGAAGGTAGCAGGCTATAATTATGATCATTTGGACCAACGGTACAGATTTTCCATTTCTTCCCCCTTACTAAATTTTCAAAAAGCAAATAAATAAATAAAAAATCACAATCTACTGTAAAATAGATTGTGGCATGAGAAAGTCAAGTTTAGCCACATTCTAGTAGGTAATTTTAGTATTCTGATGCCAATTATTATAACTGAACAAAATAATTGAGTTTGAACGAATAAGAAAAAGTCGAATAAACTCGTTCTTCATGTATTTTTAAATATAAATTTAAATATATATTAAAATGTTAATGCATAAATATACAGGGTTTTTCAAAGACTGATCCAGTATATAACTAATGAACCGTTTGTGCTAAACACACACTTCGTCAGAAGAATTATATTGAAACACTTTCAAAAATTGTGTGACGTTTCAGCATTAAAATACGAAACAACAACTATTTATATGGCCCTCATAGCGAAGAAAGTGCGATTACTGAAAACGTTTACATTAAATCCGGAGCTCTTTTAAGAAAAAATCAGCAGTGGGTCCACTTTGATGGAGCAGGAATTATTTTGTGTGAATAGCATTTTTACGTGTAGGGATACAGGCTTTAGACATTTTCAAAACAGTTTAAAAAATCTGATGTAGGTAGCACATGACTTTCCTTGTATAATGCAATGAATTGACTACTTTTACAGTAAAAAAAATAGGTTATTCTTATAGTAGATACTTATATTCTTTCCAAGATATTGAATTTCCTTAAATGAGTCGTCATTTTCATTGATGTAGCGTCATTTTTATCCACTTGGTGAGATTTCCGTTAATTTGGCAACATTTAAAAAAAACGCTTTGTTGGCGACATTTCGTCAGATTCGTAGCCAAAATTTCGCCAAGCGGTATGGATGGAGAAATAAGTTATTCTTATAGCAGATAAATGACGATTGGCGTTCAAATGCAAAAGTATTACTCAAAGTATATTTTCTGATAAATGGAAAGAGCTAGATCCACGAGAATGGTGTCACCCAATTTATAGCATGACAAAATAAAATGAAAAGTGGACATGTTTCTCAACAGTTAATATTTTTTAATTTATGGGATTTTTTGATAAATTTATTTGAAAATTATGCAATATCTCGAGAACGATTCATGCTAACGTTCAAAAGATTGTCAATCGTTTTCTAAGGAAAAATTACATAAGATATGCCTATTTGCGTAACTTTATTAAAAGTTTTGATTTTTTGATGAATTTTAAAAAATTTCACTCGAAAATTTAGGGGGGTTCTGAACATTCGATTGTGTCTGAAAACAATAGACTTCCAGTATTCACTAATTGCAATTTTTGTACCCAATTTCACTCGAATCGCTCCATTCATTCGTGAGATATCGTCTCCACAGGCTCACTGACACACACACACACAGACACCCCCTCAAAAATGTTCGATTCGTGATCAGGGATGTTTGAAACGTGCTCTCCCGTCGAAAACTCGAAATTCGAATTTTCGACCCCATCATAATACTTTCCTTATACGTTATAATATGCATATACAAAAAGTAATACTAAAATTAGAATCTCGCTTTCAAAATATGGAAATTATAACCACTTCGAAAACTACGACTCGATCCGAAATTCAATCCTATATCTTTCAAAGGATTACACATAACTCGCATGTGGGCGCGGTAGCCCATTGGTTAGCGCGCTGGAGTTGCACTCGGTAGGCCCGGGTTCGATTCCAGCCACTGACAAAACTGCCGCCGTGTTCATGCGGAGTACGATCACGTTAAACATGTGGGTCCGAAAGTCCTTCCGAGAGGTTGGTGGTAGGGGAAGGAGGGTACGGTCCCTGTGGATGCCTCCCCCACTGGGTTCCGGTCTAAATTGGGTGGCACTTCCCGACCGTCCAAACTGTTACCTTACACCTTTCTGGTAGGTCGGACGGTCTGGATTTCAACAACAACAACATAACTCGCATGTTCATCCTTTAGTTTCAGAAAGATACTCTCGATATTTTCAAAACACCAAGATATTTTCAAAGATTCAGATATTTTCAAAACACAAAGACAAACGAGTCAAATCCGGACCTTTGAAGACCTTACGCAGGTGACCATAATATCCGTAGCAGAGGACTTTTATAAAAAATATAAACCGTATTAAAATTACAACTAAATCATTTTATATGTTCAACGCATTTTCTTCATCGAAATTAACAGGTTTCAGTAATATTCAGTGGCAACAAGTAATTTGAGTTTTCTTATAACTTCATCCCGCTAAAAATCAATAATATTATTGTTGTTATTGATCCAAGTGGACATGTCGAATTTTAAGAAATTCACTCGATTCTTTTAAGAGAAATCAAGCTCTCTGCCGTGAAAGGAAAATTCCTGATATCTCAAGAACACTTCGTGATAAAGTCTCAAATAATTTCGATTCTGGTTAATATTTATAAAACATCTTAAGATTTTAATAACGTTTCATCCATTTAAACAAATAGCAACCGAGAAAGACGTTTCCTGAGTCTGCTCACACCCCAAAATTAACTTGATTATGACTCCACTTGGCTTTCTCATACGATCATCCAATTTTAAGTAGCTTGTAAAGGTTTTTTTTATTTTGCTTTTTCAAATTTTGCAAGTTAAATTTTGAAAAAACGGTCCTATTGACCGAAATGATTACAAATATAGCGTGTTACTCTTCACTTCAAAAGGCTTGACTCAATCTTTAGTTTCATACCATACTTGACAATGTACCCCAAGTGGGCCCAATGACGTCAGGAACCCAGAAATTGTATCGCGCCTATCTTTGACAACAATTGAAGCTATTCAGTCTCGTGATCATAACGCCATAAATAATCCCTTTTATGCATGCCTATGTCCATTTCTGTCCTATGCTGCCATGTTAGAAAAATATAAAATTTCGAAGTTTTAACTTTCATTTAAAAAATTCTATCTGGTTCTAGGCTTTTCGATAACAAAGCCTGAAATAAAGTTTCGTGAAAATCCAACAATCTTTGTAGCAGCTACCGTATGCATAAGAAATTGGCATCAGACAAACATCACTCCAAAAATAGTCAAAACGGGTTCAGGAGGTCCTTAAACATATATTGGCCTCGAAATCGAAAATTTTCGTGAGAACAATACTTTCTCAATACTACGTATGAGAAAATAACAATAGGTCCGTGCCGATCCACCCCATAGATTGAAGTAACTGTTAAAAGTTTCGTTCGATGTGTCAGAGATATTGTCTTTTAAAATGTAAATCTACGTGCGATTTTTGACCCCATCACAATGCTTTCCCCTTTACATATACCATGTACTGACTGTAAGGAGAGTAAAACTACAAAATTCAAGCATGCTTACCCAATCTTTACTCTCCGATGATCAAAATTAAACCCTTACCCTACGGATTGACTTTTCTTACAGTAGTTAGTCGTAAATACTAGGGTTTCTGGTTCTCAACTTTTAACAGATTCAGAAACCCCCTTGGATACACAAGAATTTTGATTTGGAATTTGGAATTTTTCAATGTAATAATATTTTTTAATCCTATATCGCTTTTAAAAACTATCTTCATAACATTCGCTCGTATTTTCTCCTTAACACATTTAAATAGCCCCCCCCCCCTCCTGTTCCCATTTATTTCTTTTTGTGATTTTATTTTATATATTTTCGCTTTTCAATTAATTAATAATGTATTGTATATAATTCCACAATGTGTTATGTATACTTCCACAATTCGTCAGTAAATGTACCGCCCATTGAGATCTTGGCCCAGACCGTGTGGTCCTCTTGGGACGTTCGCCACTGAATCCATCTTTTACATGAATGAAAGTTGGCAATTTATAATCTGACATGGGTGTAGACATAAAAATTACGTTAAGTACTCACCTTCTTCGTGAGTTGGAGTAATTTTTCTTCTAACGCTTCTATCCTCATTTGCTGTTGCTGGTAATCAGTATCCAGCCTTAAAAGTTTATCCTCAATAGTAAACATGCGTAGTCCAACGATGGCCAGCACGAACACGCACGAAAAAAACATGAAATACAGAACGGCCATCCTTGAAAACCCCTCGCCTTTCTTGTCCGGCCCGCAGCACACGACAGGGGGGTCCATGGACCGGCGGTCGGTCATCGCCCCGCTCTCCCTAAATTCCCGACGGGGGCTGGGCATGTTGAGCACTTGTTCCTTCGCCTGCCATAGCTTATGCTCGGGCGATTTATGCTCAGGCGATTTGTGCTCAGGTGACTTTGGCCCGTGCTTTTTGGGTTTAGAAGGACTGTCGCCTCGGTCCTTGTGACCAGCTTTGCTTCGTGAAGACCCAGTTTCCATTGCAGAGGCACATTCAAGCAGTATCTAAAAGGTACATCGTCTCAAAATACAGATTCACCACTAATCAAGTATTTTAAATTCAACCCGCTTAAAAAAAAACACGCTAAACACTGAAGCACAGATTAATCCAGATATTATTAGCACTCATGTTGAGGACTAAGCTTGTTATAGATTATTAAACTGTTTAATATCCAGTAAATTTAATAACGAGGAACTACGACACTGATTTTCCACAAATGAGGTAGCAAATCAGCTCGAAACCGGTTCGAAAGTGTATTTCATAAACACGACTTCATTACAACCGGATGACCGCACTCTCCAGACATGTTAATCCAAATTATGATGGGGAGCATCCAGTTTGACAGATATCAAAACCGCGGATACATGTAGAATTTAAACATCATAAAATCATATCCCGAATCATAAATTTACGTAAGCAGCACGTTCTAAATGGTTCCACATACCGGGGCTGTAATGTCGGCAAAATATCACGAACTGTTATCCCACTGTTTAAAAGGACGAGAAACACGTGCTTCGTCGCAGCGTTTAAAGGGCCCCGATTGCGGAACTGTCTGCCAGTGGCAGTTCCCACTCTTGTAGTGTTTGGGAAACGAGTGAGACCATCTCACGAGCTCCGAATCTAACAGGCCGCGCGGGGTTGCCGGACTATCACGGATGCATACCTCGCCAAGTCGCCAATCCTTTGCGTTTCCACGGACAGAATGTCTCGCAGTTCAAACTTTTTGTCAAAATCGCTCCTCATTGTTGACCTTTACTTTCTACATGGTAATATTATAGAAAGAAAGTATTGTTTTTTTTTGTTTTTTGTTTCCTTCAAATAAAGCAGTGATAAAGTCAGAGAGAGTGCAAATGCAATAAATTACTGTTTTCATAATCAAGGAATATTTTTCACAAATCTTCAATAGCTAATTTTTATTTTCATTCAATTTCTCTATACGAGGATATGAATTTTTATACAGAGAAAGTAGAGTCTTTGTATAAATATTTAATTAAAAGTTTAGAAAATAAGTCCTTTAAGGTGCATCCGTTCAGGTGTATTCTTTAAGTACAAAAATCTCAGACTTCAATAAATGCGGTAGATATCGCTCGGCATCGCAGACAAACAAACAGACAGATAGATTATCCCTCTAATTATTATAGATATTCATAAATTAACTTTTTATACGAGTCCTCTACAAAGGAAATTCCAATTAACAAATTGTTCGTAATTCACTTAAAAATATTCTGAAAAGAAAAAGAAAACCAAAACAGACGGATCTCTAACATGCAATATTGGTCATTAAAAAAGAATGTCAACATTATAAAATCACTACGAAACCCATGGAAGTAAAGGTTAAAACTCCATACTAAGGAAACACCACTATCATTTGAGATAGTAATTCAGGTGGCGCTGCGATAAGATAAGCGCCCCTGCTGTATATATTTCCATGACGAAAGGCTTAAAACATTTATTTATTAACAGTCCATTTCGTAGAAATAAATTAGCATCGCAACGCAAATTAGTACTGAAACAATTTGGAATATTCCTATGTATTCGAAAAATTTTACCTTTCAATTTATTTTTATCTTCCTATATTCTGAACCCTATCCTACAACTGTGAAAAAATACGGATTAATTATACTGATAATTGGGTAATCATAATTTTAAAATAATCCAAAATGCATACACTAAATACTTTCTGTTGTGTCAGCTAACAATAGCAGCTACTTTACTAACACTAGCGACACCTGGGTATAATTTTGAAAGCATTAAGGCATTTTCAAGCGTTTCATCCCTGGGAGTTTTATCTCCTTCTCTCTAGCTCCATAACGAGACCCCTTGAATCCGACTAAATGGAACAGCGAAAGCATAAAGTTCAGAGGTCGTACAAAAATTGACTTTTTGTAGATAAAATTTCAATTCCAAAACATACATACGTCCTATCTTTGGCAACAAAAGTTTTATACAATTCCCTTTATGCCTGAAACTTCAATGAATGAAATTTCTAATTTTGACATTGGAACTTCTTTTGTTTAACTCATTGGTCTAAGGAAAATATTTTTATAATTGAAAAAAACCTGATGTGGGCAGCACATGACTTTACCTGCAGACTCAAATTCATTTTTTCCTTATTACTTCAATAATTCATTAAATTGAGCTTAATTGCCCTCAATAACACTAAACATACATTTTTAATTTAATTTTTATTTTTATTTGGTAATTGAACATTTTCCCGAAAGCGACGTAACAAAAATGCAAGAAGTCTCATATATCTTGAAAGCGGTAAGTCCTAAAGTAAAGAGTTAGTCTTATTATTTTCCTCATCAAAAATTTCGTATAAAGCAAGCATTTAATGGATACATTTGAGCACATATAATTTTTAATTTTTTTTTTTTAGATTTTGGCGATTTTTTCCGAATCGTTACAAAATCTAATCAGCCCCAGAGTATCTCACAAGTAACTAATCTACCCAATTTTGTGAAATTTGGTCCATTGGTATTTTAGCTAGAGTGAATACATGAATTTTTTGCCGGCCATTTGCAAACCAAGGTAGGTTCTGTTTTTCGAATCGTACCAAAAACTAATCAGCACCAGGGTCACACCCAAGTGTTATTTACCAAACTTTATGAAATTCAGTCCATTAATTTTTAAGTTGAGTGGATGCATATATTGCACAGACAGGCACACAGACGTCACGTTAAAAATAGTTTTTTCGTATTCTAGAGGTCTCAAAACGTGTAGATCCGTCGAAAACTCGAGTTGCGATTTTCAACATGATTCCAATACTTTCCCCATACATTACCATGTATTGTAGGGAAAGGAAAAATAATTCTAGAGGGCCTTAGAAAAAGTTGCTATATTAAAAGTTTTTTCACATGATCAATATTTGCATACGATTTGCGACCTTTTTGAAACACTATATATATATATATATATATATATATATATATATATATATATATATATATATATACCGGGTGGTCAGAATTAAAACACCCCTACTCTGAGCTCTTTATACATCAAACTACTCACTGTAAAGGCTCCAAAATTGTTGCACCTACTATTCAAGACATGGGGAAAGGGATTACGCAAAAAAAAAAATTAGTTCCAGAAACACCGATAGGTGGCGCTGTACAACAGAAAATATGCTGAAAGACACAAAATAATCACAAAAGAACAAAAACATGCGATATCGAATTTTTCCTTTTTAATTTCTTTTGCTGATATGAAAAAGAAAGAAGATAAAAAAGTGAAGAAACTTAAACTGTCATTGTAATTGTAATTTCGCACTGTAATCACAAAAATTTGCATAAACCCTTGGTTTGCAGCTACTATGTTCTGGGCATAAAAGGGGATAAAACTGGGAAATTTTCATTCTTATCAGCGATGGCTGTCACACTGCCAGAACGCGCTTTGCTTGTGAAGCTGTTTCATGAAAACAAAGGACATGCTGCAGCTGCACTTCGAGAATTTCGTCGACTTAAGAATTTGAGCAAAGGACCATTACTTCCACAAGCTCTCAGGAGAATGATCGTTCGATTCGAGAAAACTGGACATCTTGGAGTTCAGCCGGGTCGAGGACGCAAATCGACTCGTTCAGATGGCGTTGACGATGTTGCCACCGCTATTGTTGAACAATCAATGGATAACCTTATAGGCTGTAGTAGTGCACGTGGAATGTCACGACACATTTCATCATTTATTGCCTGTAAAGGATTTGAATGTTACTAAAACTTTTAAATATAACAAGCCTATTGGAAGAACCATTTTTAATTACAATGCAATTTCAAAATCTCTCTCAGTCGACATAGATTCCTCAACAAATTTAGATGGTGAATGTATTTGTAGTGTTGATAATTATGCTGAATTTATAAATCCACACTTGGGTCATATAGTTACTGGTGACTTAGCCATTGTAAAAGATAAATCTTTAAGAACTATAATGTCATTTGGCACTAAATTCAGGTTACCTTCATGTAATAATTCTAAACAAGTGTTAAAGTCAATCAATCTGGACCTTGATAAATTTATTTATGGATTAGCTTCTAAATATGCTCAGCCTTTAGAGGCATTTAATATGTGGAAATTTACTATTTTAAGATCTATTAAAAATACCATTTGTAGTATTAATTTATCTAGATCTATATACAATATGGATAATATAAAGCATTCTGTTAATGATTTACATAGATCTTTTGTTATTACTTATGTAGATAAAGCCTCTAATAATTATGCTATTATTTGTAAAAAATTCTATATTCAATATCTGCTAGATTATTTAAAAAATAATAGTCTATTTAAAATTGATTCACACTCTCTTAATAGTATCAAATTGAAAATTATCAATATGTATAGTGATTTAGATATTAATAATAAATTTTTGGCGTTTCCATATATTGTGCTTATACCTAAATTTCATAAAAATCCTATTAAATTTAGAACTGTTACTAGTGGTCATAATTCATACTCTACTACTGCTAGTAAATTATTACTAAATTATTTAAATGTACTAAATAGCAATTTACGAGATTCTGGTGATAGCTACATTATTCTAAATAAC